>JAMKCH010000774.1:0-81460 GCA_023653785.1 Ophioderma brevispina
ACCAAGACCATCAATTAACGATGCCTGCTCGTAAATACAAAGCCATATATGTAGTACAAACAAAAAGTAGTTAGAGGGTTTGACATGTTGGTACTAGAAGGAATTTACTTGAATGCACGTTGTGGGAGGATGCATAATCTGATTACACACGTTCAACAAAATGTAGTTTGCTCATCAATCTTAAATTTCAATTTGCAATAGCTTGAGGGTAAGTAGAGGGTGCTTTGAAAACAATCCATCGGCATTGCAATGTGCCTATACTGTACTAAAACAGATGTCAGTACTTAGGATACAAAAAATGTTTGAAAAGTTTAAAGGAGGATGGTCTTATTTTAAGTATAAAGTTTACATCTTGATAGGAAGGCTCTTCGCCCAAATACCCCATCTGTAAAGTTTCGCGCCGAATTTCAATTATTTCGACAGGAGAAGTAAAACGTGATATTGTTTAATTTTGGTAAAAAATATTTTTTTAGGGGGGGTGGGGGGGGCCCCATAGTAGATACTTGTAAAAAAATATGGTCGACCAAAAAATTGGGCATATGTTTTCACTACATAACATCCAAACCAAAAACATCATTTAGCCATAAGATTTCACAGGGTAGATGAGAAAAATAGAGCATCCCTTCTTCTGATACAAAATTTTTTGACCACTTCCGGTTAAAAATCTGGGGACGAGGCTATTAGTGATCTGAAAATGGACCTTTAAGGACTACAAAACATTTCATGATTATGAATATACTAGCACTTTGTAGGCTAAATTGAGTGTTAAAAGTTGGGATTTTTATGTTGTTTAAGAATAGGATTTTGGTGGGATCACATATTTTTTTTATTGAAGTGAAATATCCCAAAACTGATGCATTGTGGGATTGACTCAAAACCTTCTGAGTGTGATTAGTTTGGATTTTATTTTTACAATCAGTCATTTATGTTAGATAGAATAAAAATTCGGAGGAATAACTTAGGGGATAAAGATGAATAAATAAAAGGAGGAGAGAAAGGGGAATATTAAAAGGGAAGGGAGAAAATACGTAAAAGAAGAAAGAAAGGAATAGGGAGAGAACAATAAGAAAAGAAGGGAGGAGGGGCAAAGGGAATAGAAGGGGCAAGAGAAATAGACAGGGGCAAGAGAGGGGGGGAGAGGTGGAATGCACAAGAAAGGAAATGGGTGGGTAGAGAAGTGTAGAGAAGGAAGCAGCGGTGAGAGGAAGGAGAGGAAGAGATTGTGCGAGAGCAGGAGGACAGAAAGCTCAACATTTGAAGTCAAGTATGACTCTCTTTATTATGAAATACTGACTATCCTCTCGTCCTCAATTCTTATCAATTGGAGATCCGAAAATTGTAAAGATTATCAATGGAGACACGATATTTCCCAAATGGTCTCTTTGTTCTGTTTATTTTATCTCATCATCTTAGAAGGGCACCGATTGACTTTATCTCGAGGAGTTGCTTTTGATGAGCATGTTCTTATTGACAGCTCATGAGCGTTTGTGCAAGCGCATACTCTCTCACAGTTTGGTTCGTTTCTCCATTGGTAGCAGGCTCTATTCAAAGTAGGCCAGTTTGCACACAATGGAGAGAGAGGGGGAAACACAATGCCCTGGTATCAACCAAACCTGTCATTTCTATCGATCATAGTCAATACAAGGTCAAGATTATGCTTTTCCGCAGGCATTTCAGTCATGATCTTTTTGAGAACGGTTTTCTTTGAATAAACCATCAGGTATGTTCCCAACTGAAATGCAGAGGGGAAATACTTAAGCTCATTCAGTTGATCCTTGGGAATTGTTTAATATTATGTTTTTCTGTCAAATTTTGAGTTCAACTGAATCATACTTTGTGATAGTATTCATCAGGTGTTTGCATGCCACCAATGCTCATGAATTTGTCTTTCACATTTTTAATTGTTTTGGGGAAGTACAATTGTTGAAGGTTGTTCTGTAAGAGTACATCAAACTTGTTATGGTTGAACAAACATAGATTTAAGATATAGCATCACTTTTAATCCATGGTGTTATTTGAAGAGCATCTGGGGCACTTGGTAGGTACCACTGTAAAGTAAAGGATTTTGGCAAGCGAGTTGCAGTTACATTTTAGGGATTAAAAAGCACTTGTTTTTCAAGAAAAGGGTAGTTTTTAAATATGATTAACTTGTTGTCAGTATTTGTAAATTCAGAGACCCCAAAGGGCTATTTTTGAGTCAAAGCTTGGTGACAAAATAACTCTTGTGGGTGTAATTGGGGGTATTAGAGAGAAAATGTGTATGCAATGACTATATCATACTCAAGTCTCCCCCAACCTGAGGAAGAAACATTGAGAAGCCCTTTTTTTTTACTCTTGTACATCAACCCAACTTATGCTACCTGCTTGATCGCTTAAAGTGCAGGTATGGTGTCGGAGGTTGTGGAGGTACTGTCATATTGGTGTTGTTCCTATTATGGAAGGAAGGCAACAGAAAGTTGTCATCGCTGATGAAAGGGCTACGCATCGGACATCCTGATGTGTATGATCTGGGGCATGCCCCAGGGTTACTGCTGCAGGCCCAATTATGTTTGTTGCTATACGGCCCCTGTTGGGATATCAGTTTCATGCACATGGTCTCCCTTTTTTTTCGTTGTTTTTATGGTGTAATCTACGCTGACGATTACGCGGTCGGTAGTCACTATGAAATCCTACCAGTCGCCACTTGCTCTAAACAAAATGAGCAGTGCATGGTGAAACTCAAAAACCTTGGGATGTTAACAATACCTCATGTTAATGACAGTAAGAAAGAGGTTACGACATTTAATTCAAATATGCAATATACCAACTCACTCACCCCGGGTAATTCGCAAGTTATCCAGTTCAAATGTTCGACAATCTTGGTGGCCATCTTTGACTGTCATCTAAACATGTCACCCCATATTAATTAACATCTGGGCGTTGGGGCCTCCTTTGCCTCTAAGAAAGGTGGCTAAAATACGTAAATATCTGAAAAAGCAACATGAGGAAACTATTCCAGCCTTTTGTCACATCAAGATTGCGACGATATAACAGTTCTTCTATTGGCCTTCTGGCAAGAGGAGAGACATCCAAAGCTCCCCAAAGAATACAAAATTCGCTGATCGTCTGTTTTCTCTGTCCAGAAAACGCCGAGCACATAACACCAGTCCTCTACGTTCTAAACTGGCTTCCAGTTCAAAAACAGGGATTGCTTACAAAGTTCTCCTCCTCAAATACAAAATTCTCAGTGGCATGGGCACCTTTTTCCATACCTTTCTGAACTTGTTTCACAGTATGTTCCATCCCGGCGCCTTCGCTCATCTTACAAAAATCTTTTGAAGACCTTCCTGCTCGGACTAAATTTTCATATGGGATGAACAGAGCTTTTGCCATTGTGCCTCCTAAACTTTGGAATCATTGCAATCGAGATACGCTATGCACCATCTCTCAACACAATTCAAATCTAGACTCAAAGCTTATCAATTCCAAGTTGCCTATTCTTAAGTTGCATCACTGCTACTTTTGTTATGTTTGCTCAGATAATTTTATGTCAGCGCACATTGAGATGTTCTACGTTTATGCGTATATAAGGAACTTAGTTAGTATTATTATTATATTACCTTTAGTCTGAGAATAAATCATGCGAATCACTCTTCGCTGAAAGTGGAAATTAGTATTGCCTGAATAAGTATGCCCACCCCATACTGATTTAACTCAAAAATTTTCAATCAGGGGGATGTTTTCTTGGTGATATGCTTTCATGTGAGGGGGAAAACATTATATTAAAAATCAGATCACCCACCTTAACATGATATGATCTCCTTCATGTTAATGTTCATCCCTTTTCCCAATGTGGACCTAGCAAGTAGATAACAATGTTAAGTGAACCACTGCATTGGAATTGTGTTTTGACATGTTATTACAAACATCAGCGGCTCTGCATACGGTGGATTGTGTTACACAATATTCCACTTTGCTAAAAAGTGTGTCCAAGCAACTTGACTGGAGTGGTGTTAAAACAGGGTTGATGTAGTGGGCTCTCAAAGTGGATTATACAGTTAATCAATCACCCAGATATTTATATAACTTGATTGCTTCGGAAAGAGATTCTCTTGCTTTTTTAGAACATTTGGGGAAAAACTTTGTAGATCAATGCTACGATTTCAGTTTCTCCCTCGATAGAAGAAAAATATAACCAAAATCGGATTAGGAAATTTTTGGGGGGGGAAAAGGTGGGTGAAAGTTTGATAATAGAATAAAAAAAGGGTATAAATAACTACAGGAAATTTTTTTTTTTTTTTTGCAATTTGGGTTTTTTTTAATTAAATTATGGTTTTGACCCTTATTTTGCAGACAGTGTTGTGCATCAACAATTCAATAGGAGGACATTTCATGGGCCTAAAATTTGACTGGGGTTATGAAAAAAAATATGGCTTTATTTATTCTGATAATAAAGGTCAGAATCAGAATTTTTGGGGAAGGGGGGGGGTTGAGTTGCAATCACCTTAAGTCAATCTTTGTTGTTAGTAATCCAATGAATTTTGTAGCTTTATCTGAACCCAAAATATGCTGACCCATTAAATGTGAGAACTTGGTTTTTAGGGGAAAAAACACATAGTGTCCCCAACAAAAAAATTGTGAGAAATTGCAGATCAAAAAGAAAAAAAAATGTTGTTATTTTGTCTCTAGATTTTTTTTTCCAGCTGTATTGGCAATTTGATAATCTGTGTGAAAATCTTAATTCATGCAATGTTTGCCATTTCCGGCATTCTCTCCTTTTCCCTTACTACCTCAGAGATGAAGGATTGCATAGGTGACGAAAATAAACAACCCTGTTTCACGGGCCCGAACGACCCTGATTTTTCAGTTTTACAGATTTTTTTTTTAGTTTTTCCAAAAATCATTGTAAAATCAGCCTGTTTTTAGCCCCAAATTTATAAATTTTGGCTAATTTTTTTAGAACATTTGTTTGTAAAAATGTTTCATTTTTTCTCTTGATTTTTCAGATTTTGAGGCTATTTTAGGCCAATTTTGACCTCCAGAAAAGAAAAAAAAATATAAAAAAAGAAAAAATTCGCCCGACTGACCGACCCTACTCTTAAGGTCCGCTCGCCCGTAAAACAAAGTTTTCTTTTTTCGTCACCTTATCCCACCATTTTCTTTTTTGTAAACATTTTTGGAGGGAATATGGGCCTATATGTTCAAAAGTAAATGTTCCATTTGTTTCCTTTTATAATGTTATAAACATACGCATATGCACATACGACCTTATTGCACTCACATGAAGTGTGAGTGCAATAAGGTCGTATGTGCATATGCGTATGTTCATAACATATGCATATGCACATACGACCTTATTGCACTCACATGAAGACATACCTTTCTTGGACCAATTGCTACACGTATATGCTTCTACTATCCAAACAGCTGGGGCAATTTGACTCCAAATCAAATGTTTTGGTGACATCCTTCCAAGTGAGGGAGGGGGGTCGGGTTAGCACAGTGGATCTTCCCTCACTTTCCACCACTGTGGTCCCAGGTTCGACCCTCCGTCAGACCTGCGATTTCTCGTGCATTTGGTTTCCAGTCCATAATCATCCTCGCAGGTTTTCTCTGGGTACTCTGGTTTCCTCCTGCTTCTAAAACTGTGATTTTTTCCCTAACGTGCATGTGATAATAAAGTGAATTGTAATAAAGTATTTTTGTGACACTAAAATGACACGATAGTGTTGATGTGTAGTTAATTACTAATACCTCTTCCTCCTCCAAATGAGGGAGAAAACATCACATTAAAAATTGGGTCACAAATGCTTTTCAAGACGTTTGAAATACATAATTATTGTAATAAATTGGCTTGATGACTTAAGTTGACCTTAGTGGACAACTGCACTTGACTCTCTTTACTGACATCATTGTCTGGAACTTGTGACTTGATGGGGATTTGTTTACAGTAGTCACAGAGAGCATTACTCAACCCATTGTGTTTAGCATTGTCCAATGTCAACAATTTTATTTGTTTTAGGTTTCCTAAAAGTCCTTATTTCATTTTCATCTGGGTATCGTATTGTGTTTGTCCATCAGTAATGAAGATGACCAAGACAAATCGTCATGTGAGTCCAACAAAGTCGTAACTGAATTTGTGCGAAATTAAGTTTTTTCTTTTAAACTCATTTAAATTTTATGAATTATCAAAATAATAAATTTCTTATGAAAGAAAGAAGATGATAATAAACAAACGAAATTGGAACACAGAAATGCTTCTCGGCAAAATGACAAAATGCAGATTACAACTTTGTTGTATTCACTTGATAAAATAATTCAAGGATAAAAGGGATGAAGTTAGCATTCTGCCACCACTAAATTCGGCACAGCGGTTTGACCCCACGCAAATCGTATTTTATTTTTAGAGCAATTTTAAACAGTGCAACACAATTTTGACAACGGATATAGGTAGAGATGCAAGAGTATTTCCTGTGCCAAAATCAGAAAAAATCTATTGCGGAATCTTGCCATATAGGCCTACAAGAGTTATGATTTTGTAGTTATAGCGCCCTCTAGAGCCCCTTCTCCATAGAGAGACGTGCTAAACTAGATTTTAAAGAAAAATCATCTTGCAGCAATGAATTAGTAAAATTAACACAGGATGAAGTCAATGTACATTAAATCCAAATCAGTGTCAAAAGGGTGCGCCGTTGCTTATTTTAATTGGTTGGCATTATAAATTGAGGACTTTCAAAACCGCCTGCTGTGTAGGGCACCATTAACTGTGGTTATCTGTTAACATTACCAAATCATATGGTGTTGGGCAGAATACTCTAAATCTTTCTGAAAACTCCTCAAAAAGAATTGCGATGACACATGGTTGGTTTACAAATGGAAAGGTTGCGCAGTGTCAACCTCACTCTCTCGTTCAAGCTCATCTGTTTCCAATGGCACGAACCAAAGTTAAGACGACGGAGAGATAATGGATGTAGTGGCACAGATAAAGAGAATTTTTGCTGTGTTGTTCATAGAATAGCGCTAAAAGGTTATAAAGGAAAAGGGTCAAGCAGTTGTTCCAGTTGCCTCCCGTACTGTATAATATCGGAATCCACTCGAGCCACCAACCGTTGTATATGCCAAGCGGGGGGGGTCAAATGTTTGTTGATTATTCAGTTCATATCATTATCAGGACTCAGGTTGCCTCTACCCCACTAGTTGCTGATGACAAACCACTAAAAACCTGGAATCCTGAGAAAGCTGGATCCTGGAGAAAGAAAAGAACTAGGAAAGAAGGAGGGAAAAATGAGCTTGGGAGGTAATAGAGGTCCACTCAGATCCTTAATCTGGAACAACCCATCAGTCCACACAAATCATCTGGGTAGGTAATATGACACATAAAGCCCAATTGGAGTTGGTGTTGACTATAAAACATTCTTTTTAGGAAAAACTAAAAACTAAGTGGTTGCCATTAACCAATGCCATAATACAAAGGTTGAGCATGGGAAGTCCGAACATGACCCATCTGAACAGTTTTTTCGGACACACTTATGATTCGGAAAACCTTAAAGGAATAAATCTGTGCTTGATTTCGTTAGGGGTTTCCGAATTCATAAGTGTCTAAGTGTGTCAGAAAAAAAGTGTGAAAGAGGGTCAGGTTACGGAAAACTTCCTTTCCCCACCTTCCCCCCATGGTTCGCATCCATCTATCACAATATGTCAGGGTGAGGTTTGGCTTCTTATTTTTATTTTATTTTTTTTGGGGTGGTTCACCACTTTGGTCAAATTTCCACGTAATTCGCAAATAAGAAACCTCTTATCAGTGTTAACAACTTCTTAGATTTTAATACTTTTATATTGATTTTTTTCCTTACCATAGTCAGTGAAGATGAAACATGGCAAATCACAAGAAGGGCATCTGGCCATTCTTCAATGCATCAGGGAATCCTTGAGACATCACAGCCAAGTAAGACATCAGTGTACCAGGAGGAGTTTTGGTGTCCTCCCTCCCTACTTCCTTCCTTCCCTCATGTTTTCTTCCAGTCTGACTCGCTATGTCCTCGCATACAGACAATGTTGAGTCAAGACGACTGCAGAGGCAGTCACACCCTGTGCAGAAAATCGTTTGAGTTTAACGTGTGCTTGATTATTCTGTGTTGTGGTATACATGTTAAAATTGAATGTGGGATATAGCTAATTAAATAAACTCCCGTGAATTAAATCACAATGCATACTGCAGATGGTGCAGAATGTATGTGGTATGGGTCAAGGTCCTATACTTCGTCCAGCCTGAACCAAGGGTGATGTCATAGCTTCGCGCAGCTTATTGTGCATGCGTATCGCGCCCACCGACTTCGTACGCTCGCGATTACAGCTGCGGCTTGCTGCGAATCGCAGTTTAAGAATGCGTGAAAAGCTATGAGTCAATCCTAGTTCAGGCCGGACGAAGTATAGATTCATTTTGCTATCAGCACGTCCCAGCTTTTAAATTTACCTCGGTTCTTAGGCCTCTGCCCTCCATTTTCACCTTTAAATTCCTCCTTTTGTTCATCGTTCCCAGGGACCTTTCAAGTAATATAGGGTGACTCAAAAAGTGCACACCATGACAAAATAGTGATAATGTCAGGTTGATTTTCTTTTGGGGGGGTCACACCCTGTATTACAGCCACCCTGTATTCCGCCAGATACACATTTGAGTATAGGATGAGGCCCATGCAGTATATGCAGCCCATTGCGGTGAAACAAGCCACCACTTCCGAAATTAAGAGGCCTCAATCGTAAAAACTAATTTTGAAACCCCCCACTACATACACTATTGCAGTGCAGATTTCAAGGCTGAAATAAGAACCCAGTTCATTATACTCACGGTAGCAGTATAGGTGGTTATCCAAGTAGTAAATGTACATCTATTACTTGTAGGCCACTACTTATTAGTACTCCAAAACAAATACCATGTTATTATTACCTTTCCAACTTCTCATTGTTTTTTGACAAAATTCTCTTGAGTGGGATGATAGTGCATGAGCCGTTCCCAAAAAGAGAGTGAAGGATATTAGCTGATGTTGAGACATTGCTCTGTGCTCTAGTTAGATCGAAATAAAATATCCAGGCGTTGATTGGACGCAGAAATGCATTTCATATGCTTGACGAGAGGCAATGTCATGTAAATCAAGTCCACTCAATGTGGAAACTCAAGGGTATCATCATGATGGGCACTGTAGTATGTTTGTTATGCAATACACACATTACATTGTAGGAACACATTTTCGCACAATTAAACTTCAGGAAAAAAACCCCAGACCATGTATTGTTCTCATAGCCATATGATGTCCATAGCACAAGGGTTGCTGAAAATGATGGGTGTGGTAACACTGGTAGTTAAAAATATACCCCAGATTGTCTTTGAATTGCTGAAAAATCAGAAAGTTCATTCTGCATCTTTACTCTTGATCACACTATAGTATTTTTTTGACTGTACTAATGGGATGTGCCAATTGAGAACACGTGTGAGGCTAATAACAGGCGCTCATTCAATTTGCTAATGGGAGCGGAGGACGCTGAACACATCGACCTAGAGAGGCATTCAGAGCGGGATGGAGGGAAACGAAACTTAGGGACCTAGGGCCAGATTTTTCCCAACGTTTTCATGGTTATAAAGTTAATGGCACGCTGTGTGATGGTAACGTGGAAGATTTGTACCTTTTTCACATTAATGGTGATTTTTAGAACCTGGTTGCTTGGTTTTTTGTCACCATTAATGGTGATTAGAAACATGAGTTTTTGGCTGGAATGCGTTATGCAATTCTGCACTATACGGTTTAGAAATCGTGCTGCCTTTCGTTTCCCCTTTGAAATATGTTGCGCATAAGAAAAGACCATGATAAACATTGGATCTCAATTCAGCTCCTGTTTTATGATACAGGTGTCTCATCCAGAGGCAAATTTCAACAACCCTTTAGATAAAGATAAAAGAATTATTCCTGTCATATTGGGTATGATATGAATCATTGATTTTGTTGATTGCACAGCAACTAAACAAAATCTAGACATTACCTCTAGTTCTTGACAGCCTTTCAAGGGACATAATGATTTTTAAGGATATTTTACCTCTAAATTTGCGCTTGTGTTTCTGTTTGTAGAACACCTACTGAAACCTTTTGGAGTTTATGGACAGCAAGTTAAAAAAGAAAACCAAACCTAAGGGCCGGATTCTCACTAGGTTTAAAATAAACGGCGGTTAGGCATAAACTGTGTTAGGTAAATGCACTGTTTAAAAAAAAAACACCGCAGTTAATATGTTACAAATCGTTTAGGCTAAACCCTGTATTTAAAAAAAAACGAAACGCCGTAAATATCATCCACCGACTGTGACTTATCTTCGCCGATATCATTACGTGTCTCGTGAGCAATATTTATATATGTCAGACAAATCCTTCCGTAGTTGTAAACGCAATGCAGGAAGCCCACGTGTAAATTTCAAGAATGCGCGTTACGCAAGCGAGCTTGAATTTGTTGAATGTTGGAGACAAAACCCCGGCCTATTTAAAACCGTTTTATGAATGCCGTTGTGTGCCCCACTTGCTTCATTCAATACTAAAACAGATAAACACGAGCTGAAAATAGAAGCAAAGGAAAAATGGACGAGAAGAAATCACCTGAGGACTCGGAACAAAGAAAAATAAGAGAAATAAAGAGTAACGTCTACCACCACTAGTATAAAATAGAGCTCAAATACAGGCTTTGATGAACACGTGAAGTTAAACACGCCTTAAAATACCCCCGGGGGACCAAGTCTAAGGTGTCAACAACATTTTAGCATGTGTTAACAATTTTCGTGCTAAAATTTTCCAACACGTTTACATTTAAGGGGCCAGGGGGGTGGCATTGGGAAGAAAAAAATATGCCGTATAGAGGGTAATATTGTTAGCGGCAAGATGGGGGGAAAAGAAATTAAAATTGGGCGCTGGGGTGAAGTAACGGGAAGAGCGGGGAAAACAAGGAGTGCATGGGAAACAAACCGCAGGGATTACGGACACAAGCTCGCCCTACTTGAGACTACGCCGACGCCTCCAACAAGATAATACGCGCGCTAATTCGCAGGAGCATGCTTGGACTTTTTTGGGGGTGGGGGGGTTTGGGCCAAACCCAATGGCTCTTTTTCCCTCTCGTTTATCTTTAATACATCTGGTAAACAGTCTCAATATACAAAAAAACCTTGTTTTGAAAACAATGATGGTGTATATCTGGTATGTCCCTTGTGTCTCTTTAATATGATTTCCTTTTTAATTAGTGTAATTACCAATCCAGCAATGGAATCATAAATACTTCATTAATGGAGAGTGTTTAATAACATCTACTCCTTGTAATTAAAAAAAGTCAGTACCTGTGATTACGTCCATAGATGAATGTTTTAATCATTTCATTCGCAGGTAAATTATGTGAAGAAACGGGGCAGACTTGAGATTTGTTTAATATTATTTTTCTAAGCCTGTCCATTATTTTACTGGAAGTGAGGGATATTAGGAAGTATCGAGTGGTGATATAGGCTGGTATTTCCTGAAAGCGAGACTAACTTTAATCCTAGGTTTAAACCAGGTTTAGTCTTACAAAGTGGACCTTTTTCCTGTCCAAAATACATGTATAACTTTAAATGTACCAGGTGAGAAAAGTCCTCATGGTGTCCTGCTGGCCGATCCAGGAGATTTCTCACCTGTGACAGCACATTTTTAGAGTATTTTGGGAAAGAAAAAGGTCCACTCTTGTAGGACTAACCCTAGTTAAACCCGGGACCTAAAGTTAGACTCCGTTTCAGAATACCAGCCGAAGACTTTTCATATACTGTGGGTGGATCATGTGAAGGAGAAGTGTATCAATTATGGAATTCTCTCAAGGACCAACACATGTATGTGCTGTTGTTATTAGTGGAGCCTGAAGTTGACTGTGTTCTTTATATCATGATACACTTTTTATTATAAGCGTCAATGGATTATATTTATGGACATACCGAAAGAAGTGTAGTTATAAGTGGTGGCATTGATATGTTTCTATGTGAGGTACCTCGACAAAAGCAATAATTAAGGTAATGAATTGGCAAGGAACGATAGTGAATTGATTACGTTATCTCGCGTTTATCCCAGAAACTTTTAAGGGCCATGTCCTTTATTGCACTTAACTGCATTGCAGTGAATATAAGCAGTACAAAATTTGTGAATATTTCTGTAATGCGTGGCAGGTAGCGGTTTAAGTGTAACGGTTCCTGCATGTTAAAAACGAAAATTGTCCCAACTTGTGGGAACAAGTTGTTCATTTTCTTCAGTTTTCTTGTCCATTTTCTTGATGTCTGAATAAGATGTGGAAAATCAGAAGAAAGAAGGAACAGAAATGGCTTGTGGATGTTTGTTTGGGGTTACATATATATCTATAAAAAAACCTGGCTTAAGTGAAGTGGAAAATAAACATGTAGAAAAGGGGACTTGGCCCTTTCAACCTAAGTAAATGTTTTGTCATCCAATTATACTGGTACCTACTGACAAAAAAAACAGTTCAAAGAAATCCAACATGGTTTTGATTTCAAAACTGTGAGTAGATGGAATCATTGTTGTTAGAATATTTCTGTAAGCTTGATTATTTATATGAATTATGGTAGGTTTCAGTTGCATAGTAGAATTTATAGTGAACAAAGTGTAAAATTTGATGCGCAAGAAGCTGAATCTTCAATGACGAAGATCACAAGAAATTTTTCTTACGCATTATTTTTTTGCAGAGAGTAAATTAATTATGCAAAACAAAAAAACAACTGCTCGTCAGGTATTTTTATACAAAGAAATTATTTTAAAATCTAGTTCTGGTTATAAGTTGTGTGACGTTGTTGCTGTTAATGGAACACTCTTTGTTTGTTGAAAAAAGAGATTGGCTTTATTGATGTTAAAACACATGTGATTTGTTGGTTTGCTTCACAAAGTGCACAGTATGTATTTCAAACTGGCAACTGATCTGAGAAAATTCCCTGAATAATTTGAAGGTTTGCCTGCAACTTTTTAAAACCAGGACTATTTATGACTGATTAATTATTATGGTCTACCTTGAACTAGTATTGGTGCTGGATATCTTCTACCCAAACTGTTATAAAAAATGATGTATTAATTAGGAGTATGGTCTAAATAACTTACAAGCAATTATTTAGCTTACAGTAACTACCTTTTAAAATCTACTTCAACTAGTGGTTTGTGGCAGATATTTCCACCCCCACAAGACTGTGAAGTTTATTATGTTTGTGTGTGTGCACTCACAACAGTAGAACTAGAAGAAATTTTTGTTATCGAGAAGGCATTTTTCTCTCAAAATCATGTATAATTTTGATCAGCTATACTGAATCACAATTTTTTTCTTCAGATGGCACAAGGCTATAGCGTTGTTTGTGAATACTCTGGTTAGGCCATCACAAACAGCAGCATTTACACTCACTTGGCCAGTAAACACAAGATTATGTACTGATCATGTTTTAAAACCCGTGTAATTGTTATAAGTGAAACACAGTTATAAAGTTATGTGTTTCAAACACCTTTTAAGTTACGTCTCTTTATGAGATGTATCGAACCACTTATATTTACTTATTAATAATACCATATCCGGGGGCACAGGCCCAAGGAGGAGAATAATACGGTTTATATGTGACCGTTACGACCTCCAGTTTGTACCCCTATCACAGTTTTAGGACCACTTGTTAAGGCAGATGCAGTCTCTAGAGCCCTCCAGTAAACCTTCTTTTTGACTCTGAATAAAAAAAAAATCCATAAAACATGGCAGTTTTTGCTCTAAAAACTCAAAAATTTTGCACAAATTTAGCTATTGCCACTGCTTAAATTTTCTAAAATTTTCTTTCCAAAGAACCCTCTTGCAAACAAAGTATCGTTCTTAAGACTATTTCATGAAAAAAATATGTTGCTCTGAGCCCGGTTTAAGTTCAGAATTCGGGGCCTACCTGGAAAAAATTCAGTTTCCCCCTCCCACACGCCTCAGGATTGTAAAAGCTGTATTGAAAACACATCTGATTGGGGGAGTGTGCAAAGCTTTAATGATATGCTAATGCAACTGGAAAGTAACATGGTCGCTACTCTGATTGCGCTTAATTGTGATAAAAATACATCTGTAAGTTATCTGTTGGGAATATCACTTTCTTATAAAATACTATAGTAGCTGTCACAAAAGGACGGCCCTCTTTGTCTGCAGATATGCTCGCGATCAGCTAATGAGCGATATGGGTGGGGCCTATTTACGCAACTGATTGGAAGTCAAACGCGCAATCAGCAGATCAGATTAACGAGCTGTGGTTTTGGGATATGAACCTGATTTAAAATCAATCGGACTCGCAACTTCTGGTTTACACACGACACGCCCCATTTTGAGAAGGGAGGGGCCGTGCTTTGTGCAGCTGCTATAGTAACACAGAATGGTATTTACTGCTCATTTAGTATCACAGGTGTAACTTAATGGCTGGGTTTCAAACAGTCATGTTCGTGTATCAATATCTTAAGACCAAATTATAATTCACATGTGTTGCAGAGTGCCAAATTTTGAAACCCCCAAAACGGGGCCCTGTTCAACGATCCAAGGACTTAATTTGCATACATTTTCATTGCTGTATGGAACTAGTCAACTTTTGTTATTTTTTGACATTTTGTTATAATAATGTAAATAAAGCAAAATCGTTCTTTCTTTCGTAAATAATCATGTGATCAACCCCCCATATTATTAAAATACCAATATATCATTAAAATTTTTTTATTTTTAAGTGATGGTGGGACCACACTGGGACCCACACCTGTTGTATATCAAATAGATATCAATAATCGTGAAATGTATTATGTGTTCCATTTTTTGTTTGTAAATAACCATTTCTGTGTTTCAATTGTGCTGGTAACTATGATTTATATAATTAGATAAGGTGGATATAAGTTTATTCTGACGCCAATTTTGACCTTGATGACTGTTGTTTTTGTTACTCCTAAAAAACATACTGGCTGTGATTACAAGTTAATGATTATTAAAAAATGCTTGTTGTTTTATGTTGAATAATGTTTCTGTCATCATTTATATTCATAGCATGCTATAGGTGTTTTTTCTAGTATGATTAGTGCTTCCAACAGCCTTGTGCGGATTTGATTGGATGTATATCTGTAGCAGAGAACGCAGGCATCAACCAGTAAGTAGCCAATGCTTAGCAACAATTCTCCCGGAGGCTACTCAAGTACACACACATGTAACCATATTTTCGGTTTCCATGGCACCCCTAAATAAGTTTCACCATCCAGCAGTAATACTCCTAACAAAAAATATGGATACACAATTTTTTTGCCCAGACAAGTTTTTGGCCAAAATGTGAACTTTTTGGACTCAATTTAAATATGTATTTGAAAAAGCTACCCTAAGTAAGGGTCAGCATAATAATTAATAAAAAAAGGGTTTTTAACCCCTAAACATGAAAACATGAGTACTTGTAAGGTCCCCCAAAAAACAATACCCCTTTGCTATTTTTTTTTTTTTGGGTTTGTCACACATGGTACCTCTGATTTATAGATGGGCTCCCTGGGCACTTTCACCTTGTGTGATATTAAACCATGTTGTATTATTAATTTGATTAAGTTGTGAATTAATTTTTTTTCCTACTCTGTATACATCTATCTCTCTCAAGCTTTGTAAGCAAATATTTGGTTGAACATGTGGATTTGTAAGGAGATCAGTGTCTTTTACTTCACAAGATGGAAGTGTGGTTATTCTCTAGTTGGAATCTAACAAATACAGAGTACTGATCGGTAAATAAACAAAAATATCCATTTAAAACACCGTATGTACTATGTAGAGGAACAAGGCGAGATGAGTCTAAGCTTTGGTGTGTGGCTTTTGTCTTTTTTTTATTATATATGATGCATTAAAATCTCGCAATGTGAGTTACTTGATCTCATGTGTACGTCCCTTTGGCTAAAGTAAAAAATTGAGGAATTTGTAGAACAAAATGCGTTAGGCAGAATGAATGTATCGTTCTTGTTTGTTCTTGCAAGTCCAAAATCACAGTGGAAGGAAGGTCCGTCTTTAACCATCTGATAGTCTCATCATCCAGGGTGATCAGGCATGGAAGTCCTCTTGGGGACTGTCAACCTCACAGTAATCTATGATGGTGCTAATGGTTTGTGGCTCTCCACAATCGCAGTTTGGTGATGGTTCTACTCCATCTTGTGAAGGAAGTTCTTGGCGAGCTTGATCGTCGAGGTCCTCCTCGATTTGAAGAGCTTGCCAGACAGGAATTGGGAGGTATTCTTACAGGCTCGTTGCCAAAAAAGGCAACCATAACAGTCTAATGGCACATTTCAGAACGACATCAATCTCTGGTGTGAAGGTACGCTGGGACTCCATACTGGTGCAGCGTATTCAGCAGTGGAGTATGCCAAGCAACAGTTGATTGTATGTAAGGTTGTCAAGAGCACCCATCCAGTCCTGCGAGCCTTCTGAGGAGGTTGACCCGAGACGCGTCTGCAGCGACTTCTGCCTGGTGTGTTTGATTGAAAGTAAAGGCTGCGGTCCATTATGACGGCAAGGTACTTCGGTGTGGGGTAATGTGACAGTTTTTCTCCATCTAGAGTGATGTTAGTTCTCTTTTTGCGCAATCGATTCCAGGTGGAAAACAGAGCTGACGGTCTTGGGTTTGCTTGAGTTCAAGTGCCATCGGTGGAATTGGCTTACAGTGGTAGTCTTCTGAAGCACTGGTTCTAAGGACTCAAAAGAGTCCGCAGCTATTCCAAGTGCCGTGTCGCTGGTAGGAGTAATGCGACAATCTCCCTTGGCATATCTGAGACGTAGATGTTGAAGAGATTGGGTGCCAGGACACAACCTTTGTGGGACACCATTCCGAAGTTTGCGCTTACTACTGCGGTGCCCATTTGATGTCATCAGGACGAAAGATCTGTCTTGGCATGAGCCGCATAATGAACTTGACAAAGGAAGATTTTGAGTAGCTGAGGTAGATAGAGGCCTCGGTGCCAGACTGTATCGTACGGCCGCAGTTAGGTCAATGAAGGGACTGCTCCAAACTTCGCCTTCTTCTGGAAGGCTAGTTCGATGTCAGTAACTAGTATTGCGATACTGGTCAGTTGTTGATTTAACTCTTCGAAATCCAGGATGGGTGGCGGGTGTGTGAAATTGCCTCGACCGTATTACATTGATCCTGTGATATCAGTCGCTCCAGCAGCTTATAGATGTGAGATAGTAGCGAGATGGGTCTGTAACTCTTGGGGTCATTTGCTGGTTCTTGGCTTCAGGATTGCAATGTGACCTTTGACTTCTTCTGGAGGGAATAGTGGATTTCCCATGCAAGTAGGAAGGAGGAGTTGGAGCCATCGCACCGCTTCGGGCCATATTCTTCAAGAATTCTTATGGATGTTGTCATTGCCAGGGACTTTCCCATTCTTAGGAACTTTAATTGCTTCGGTGATTCATAGTAGGTGAATGGTTGGGAAATGGGGCTTGACGGTGGAGGGTTTGTAGAAGCTGTTTAATCTATGCATTAACAGCACGAGAGGGGCTCGCTGTGGAGTGTGATCTTGCCACTTTCCATGTTGACAGTACTGAAGCGATGGAGTTTGCAGAGACCAGGACACTGCTTAGCGGGACAGCTACGGCCCGGTGAGTTGTTGGATGGTGTTCCAGGCCTGCGGCTTGAGTGGTAAAGTTGAATTGGATATATCCTCCTCCCATCTGGTGCGTCTCTTTTGGCCAAGCAGAGCAGTAGCTGGTTACCATTTGCGGTTCTCTTTCAGTATCGCAGTTGGTAGTACAATACGCTTTGTATAACTCGTCGCATTCGTTGTCCCAACAGGGGGTGTAGGGTTCTGCCTCTAGGAATGAATGCTGCTAGCCTCACAGAAGGCGGGTGACTTGGTCGACAACCTGTCCCCCCCCTAACTTTACTGGATCAAAATTCCAATTGAGATTTGATATCAGAGCCGGATATTTTTTCATTACCTGCAGTGAAAACCCATTACCCACCAAACAAGCCTACTTGTGTACTTCATAGGAAAAGGTCCACAGTCCACAAAAACCTGGTGAAAAGACTCCTTCACCTGGTGAAAGAAAACAATATATTATTTGTACTTTAGCGAGTTTTGGTACATAATTTTTCTGTTGAATTGTTGATTATATGCATCACTTTAGTTTGGAGTCAAACCCAACACAATAGAGCTTGTCAAATTTGTGCTTGCTTATCATTCATTATAGTAATTTGCAAACCACACAGGCATCACCGCCGTGCTCTACCAAAACTCAAGTGGGTGTTTGGTACCATACTTGTGTAAGAGACTCTTTACCATGTTGAATTTCTTGATCGAGTGGTAATTATTTAAACTGCAGAAAATGTACAAATTTATGAGGAAGCAAACCATAGCACTTAAAAAATGTAGTATATAAAGCATTTAAAAACTCATCAACAACCGCTTGTGGTATATCCTTTGAAAGATGTATTCACGAGGAAAAAAAAGTTTTTAAAAATTCCTTCGGGAAGCTTTACGTTCGTATCTAAGTTGTACTGCGCCTAAAAAAAAAAACATGTCTAAAATGGCAATTGTTGCAAATTTGATCAACTTGATAAGCTCTAATATTGCACAGATTACTTTGTGTCTTAATGTAGCAACATGACAATTACTTTTTGCTCTCCTTCCCTTTTGCTGCCTCAGCAATTCCATCAACAAAGTGGCCAGAGAAGCAGTGCTGATGTATTTAAAAAAAACTCTCCGTACAAAGGTTTTGCTTGTGTGTATTGTCAATTTAAGACGTTTCACCTGTGTACACAAATAACAGTTAATGTGTGTGTCAGTGTTAAAATGTACACATTAGATTCCGCTTCTAAGGTGAAACTGGGATGATTCAAAAAAAGGTTAATGATGTAGGTGGTTACTGTGGTTAACCTGTTATGTATGAATTTCCAATGTGGGAGGAAAGAAGAAGAAACTTTGTGTGTTACTATGTACAAAATTCAGGGCCATGGAAAGGATTAGAAACTAGTATACCTAAGAGGTATACTGTTATAGACAGGATACCTATTCGGCTATACCTATCTAGTTAATCAACTTGAGAAATACCGCTGCTTGCATGCGGCAAGATGATGTGCCATTATCAACTGTTTAGATTGAGGTATGCTGGAATACCAACCTAGATTTGGCCAGGTATCAGGTTTTGTGTACTATGTAATCAACCTCTAAGGAATCTGGCTGTGTATATTCCATGGATTTGTGCCTTCATTCCTATTTGGTGCCCATATGTCAGTATTACAATATCAAATGGTGCATTTTGCACAAAATAAGCAGGAGGTGAGAGTCATTGGCCATATCTTGTGCTGCATTATCCCTGGGGGAATGGAGCATCTTTAGTTATGTTGTGCCATTCTGAGAAGGTCTGGACTAGAAAGGGTAGGAGAGGCAGTTGGTAAAAACTAATTTAATTTGCATTGAATTAGTTTATAACGGTCCCCATGACGGGCTTCGGCACTTCTGTGGGTCATATAGCATGGCTTATGTCGTGTCTGTTGTTTTCCTATGTCGCGTCTCCGCGCGCTAAACAAACGAAAACAAATCCCAACAATTCTAGGTGGTCATTGTTTAGGTGTCCATGTTCATGATAGAATAAACAATGTAGAAGCAAGTGCAACACATGAATAATTGAGGGGTACCAGTTGCACTGGCATCTTTATTTCTAGTTTTATCATCCAGTCTTTGGAAAAATAGCAAATTGTCAATGACCACTGGACGATTTGCTCTATCCTTTATTTAGACTGGTTAATCAATCATTCTCTCTTGAGTGAAAAGGCAAGCCAAAATAAAGTCATCAATACACAAGACCTGTAAAACTTAATTTTTGAAATCCACGCAGGCACTATTCGTGCTCTGGTTGAGTTACTCAACATAGCAGTGTATATGTTTGTATATCATGTAACTGATCTATAGATGGTCTTCTATAGACCAGTTGACATCAATGTAACAAACATGTTAGCACTGCAATGTGGGGTAACTCAGCCAGAGCACTGTATCTACTGAGTTACTTCAAATAGTAGTGCTAATATGTTTGTTACATTGATGTTAGCTGTTCTATGAGTGGTCTAAGACAGTTGACATCAATAAACAAACACATCAGCACTACTATGTTGAAGTAACTCAGCCAGAGTACTGTATTCTACTGAGTTATCCACACATAGCAGGGCAAGTGTGTTTGTTTTACATTGATGTTAGCTAACAAGGACTGGTCTATACACAGTTACAATAGTTATCTTCACAGCACCATCTGGGTGTGCGTGGGTATGCACTCAATGGTGGCTGGGGTTTTCAATCGCTGGCAAAGCGAAGTCACTGTGTTGACACGGGAGAGAAATTGGACTTTGTTTGATTTCTTGAATTGAAAATATCCAAAAGCTAATGACGGGTATGTCTTAAAGATACTTATGTTATTTGAAATAAGGCAGAATGTTTTGCTGGTAACTAGGAATAAGATTGTGTTTTTATAGGGTTTTAATAGTAAGATATTTCACCATAATTAAAGGGTCACAAAATGTACAATTGATGGAGCTTGTTTTACTATCGTCTATGGAAAAATTTTTAGTTGTCAAAAACACAGATCTATTAGTAGGTCTGGTGGCAAGTTTGTTATGAGCCCCAAATAGTTAACATCTAAGTTCAATAGTTGGACAGTAACTCAATCTAACTCAACCTTAGACCTATAACGTGGACCTTGAATACTAAGTAACTTAGACCATAATTAAGCCTTGGAACTATTAGACTTCAACCTCGGGACTAGACCTCAAAACATCAGACATAACTCAATGTGAGACCTAACTCAATGGTAGATTCAAATCAGCTTCGACCCGCAACTCAGTGTTAAACCCTAACTTGACATTGGACCCAATTCCAACCTTAATTGGTATTGCACTCTCATCATTCAAACCCCCAACAGGCAGGGGGGGGGCACAGGTTTTTCAGGGGGGAAAACATATATTAAAAATTGGTTAGTGTATGCATAAGTCAATGTTTATTTCACGTAAATTGCACGTGGCAGAAAATCACTAATTTTTCAGGGGGAGGAGGGGGGGGGCAGATTCCCACGGGGGAAGTTGCCTCCCCCAATTATGCACTTTTTGGCCTGGTTGGCGGTAATTTTCCTCAGAAATCTGTAAGCAACTATTCAGAAATAAAGTATGCTTACCCAGAATATTACCCAGAACTGTGGTAAAGACCCACCAAATGAGTATGTCATGTGTGGAGAAGGTATATGGAAAATTGTAGTATTTAAGCTTTAACAATAGGCCCAACATTAATTTTGCAAATTATGGATACTCAAAACAGTAACATATGCAACAAAAGAGTTACTATTAGTTTTGATGCTAATAAGTTAATGTGGAACTTCTGGAAATGTGATAGAAAAGTTGACGATGATGATGATAATAATAAAAATATATTATGATTGTATGTAGTACCTTGTATGTATAAATTATGATCCTTGTATGTATCATTGAAACCATTTTTGATGTTGTGAGGAGAGACATGTTTTAACCAAATTACCTATACACAGAAGCCAAGGGTAATATATTTCATTTTTAAACAAGTTAATGTTGACGAATAGTTTTGATTGTAGTTACATAATCACAGGGCATGAGTTAGGCGTATTGATGTCATTGAACAATGCCTGTGTGAGTACTCTAACCCATTAGGCGTTAATCAAAAATGGCTGACATCTTGTCAGTGTGCCTGGCCAGCACAAGAGTGGTCTATTAAATTCATTCATTTAAACAATTTTTTGTTCTCATTTATTTTGGTGAAAAATCGTATTCAAAGACGGAGTCCAACCAAGACGTATTCACCCAGTCCATTTCCACTTATTTTATAAAGGGTAGATGTTTCATAAGAATTCCCAAGGATGCAAGAGTATTGCCAGTGATTCCCTCAAGCAATTACTTACAACATCATAACAGCGCATGACAGGACAATTGTAATACCTCATTTGCATCCTGGGACTTCGATATAAACGCTCACCAAATGAGTGATTTAGAGCATTTTAGTCCCAACTCACTCTTTCAATTATTGGATGCATTTAAAAGTGTGCACCTGCATCAGGGCCTTCATGAAAAAAGCCTCGATCCAACCTCTGGGAACCCACAGAGCAGTTGGAAGATCTTACACTGTTCAAACGCATGTATGAGGAGAGGCTTCAAAACTTTCTGAGCACCAACTGAATCTCTGAACATCTCCAGTTGATCCCTGACTCAGATGCCCCATCAGATCCCATGACTTAGTGTTGGAAGTTCTTCATTTCAAACCAGTTAGCCATGAAAGTTCTTTCCTCCATCATCTGCCCGGCTTTGGAATGTTCTTCCAGAATAAAGCCCACATCTGGAACGCGCTGGGCCATTTTAAAAAGAGGTTAATCACTAGTGGTACAACCAATCATCACTCCCCCCATTGGATTGTTACTGTTAATGCCTGATATGCCCCCTCCACAAGAACAAAAAATGATGTTACAGTGTGCACAAGTTCCATTAGAAATAAATGTATCATATTGACTGTTGGCAACAGTCACAGCTATGTGACCCATGCAAACTGTCTCTTTTATTTTTAGAGCCGCAATTTTAAGAAATGGCGACACAATTTCGACAACTTATAAGTTGGGGAGCAAGAGCTTACCTCTGCAAAAAATCAGAAAACACGTTTTCTTGTTAACGCATCATATCAACCTTAGAACAAGTGCCCCCGGCTCTGATATTTCTAAATGGTTTCAATTGTAAAAAGTACAAACGCTGTATTTTATATTTACGATAAGTGTAAGCAAGCAAGTGTCGAAACGCCCCACACAGGCGTTCTGTTCAACACCATATTTGTGTTTAGTACGCGAGGACTTACAGGAAATATTAAATATTGGACTTATGAAAAAAGCTTCAAATGGAATCTCAAAGTCGTTTAAAAAGAACTTTAAGTCCTACTTTAAACTTTCATAAATACTGAATTTGACCGCTTTATTTGCTATTTTCACTTAAATAAACTTAACGTTTTTCCCTTACCAACTGAATTCTTAAGTTGAAACAAACGCTAAAAATGGGTAATGGTAACTGTGTACCAAAAGAGAGCTCTTTACCTTCCTTGCTCAACCAGGATGTGTTCGGAAAGGGTTGGTGCGTATGAGATAATTAAGTGTTCAAGCATGTGCAATTGAGGAATCCTATTTACAGATTAGCAGCCATCTTGGCGAGGAAAGTAATCTGTGAACTGTACATTCACCTGCCTAGGAAAGGGGGGTAATTGAGCCACAGGGTAAGATGAGCCACCCCCTCTAGAAAGTAGATAAATAATTTATTTCAACTTTGGGCACTACTATCTAT
Organism: Ophioderma brevispina; assembly: GCA_023653785.1. Classification (NCBI taxonomy): domain Eukaryota; kingdom Metazoa; phylum Echinodermata; class Ophiuroidea; order Amphilepidida; family Ophiodermatidae; genus Ophioderma; species Ophioderma brevispina. Next base: position 23,363 of record JAMKCH010000774.1, read on the forward strand.
TAGTACATTGTATAACACAGGTTCTCAAGTGCAAGATGGAATCACTTGCACATACAATTAGAAAGTTGCACTAAAAAGTTCCATTTTGGCACCTGTTTCTAACTTTTCTGTAAAATGATTTTTGTCAAATTACCCTACAAGGATGAAAGGTATACTGGCACTCTTTTGTGTATTGAGCGGTGTGATATGTGAACATAACTAGAAACTGATTGTAACTGTAACAAGTTTAGTTTGGATGAGCTGCTGTTTGACTTAATAGGTCCCTAGGGTAAGTTGAGCAACTGGGATGGGTAAGGAGAGCATAGGAAAATGTGCACAATTCCCCACCCCCAAAAGAAAAAAATCCAAGTAGAACACATCAAAAATTATTTATTTTCAACTTTTAGACTAAACTTTCACTAAATCAAACATTTTTTTGGCAAAATACCTTGAAACAAAAAAATTAGCAAACAAAGGCATATTTGCGATTCAATTTATGACCCAAAAAATGTGCTTTCTATGGATGGCTCAACTTTCCCCCAGGACTGGCTCAACTTACCCCACTCTGGGGTAGGCTCAACTTACCCCACCTCTGGGGTAAGTTGAGACAGTTTACAAAATATTTTTGGCAGTAATGAGGGGAATAATGCACAACATTGTCACACATTGTAATACTAATCAAGTAACATTAACACATGTCATTCTAACACTGCAGTTGCCTCTACTATACTTCCCTGAGCAGAATGAAACAAAAAGTAAAACGTGACTCAACTTACCCCCTCCTACACCTGTTCCACATTCCAATTGCTTGGGTGAATGTATTGGGGACCCCCAAAAGGTGGTCGAATCCAAACCGGATCTGTAATATGTAGACTTGGTGTCATTTCTACTCGAAAATTTCCCAAATATAATACATGAAAAGTTACCAAAATCTAAGTGTGTGTGTGGGGGGGGGGGGAGGAACAGTTCGTGCAGGGTTAAAAAATGGAAATTGTTAAAAGATGTACCAATTTATCAAGCAGTTGAAAGGTTTAAAAGAAGGTATAGTTTGCCCTTTCTAAAATCTGTAGTTCTAGTACAAAGGTGAAATACAGTTCCAGTCATCCTGGCGTAAAATAACACGATCGGATTTTGTTCCCATCTGTTGTAATTGTTCATTGGTACTTTTTTTGACAGTTCAATAGGAGACTTAAAGGGATATGCCGCTTAGTAATCTCTCTCATACACCTACATACCTCAGTCATGTTTGCATTGTAAATTATGCAATGCAACAAAATATCATAAATGGTGCAACAGTTATTTTCGGCTGCTGTCCATTTGGACCAAGAATTGACGCCAATATTTTAAAATCTGGAAATTTAACCTTTATGACTGTAACCATAGTATCACCTCAATATTTTAATCCTTGAAATATGATTGAACACGCTGGTATACTTTCACAGTTCCAAACCCTTTTCATATTTAGACCCCTGTATAAACCTACCTCCCCAAAACTACATTGTCATTTGTTACGGAATCGCGTGGACGCCAGGTCCGAAATACCCTTTAAACACAAATGATTCCCTTGTGCACAAATGATCTGCAGGTTTATGGGTACCGGGATAGTTGATCTCACATCCAAAGCAGATACAATGTCGTACCGTGCTTCAGGAAAGAGTGTTAAATGTCTGGGCTCTGCACAATTCAGTTCCTGGTTAAGAGCCCTAATTCTGTTACGGGCATATGGTGGATGCCAAGGTCAGAAATTGACAGCGATCCGGTAAGTACGTATATCCTGTTTCTAAAATTGAAAAAAAAAAGTGTGAAGAATTTCAAGCTGGATAATACCGAAGGCATTGTGGAAAAAAAGGATGCGGCCCCTAGCGATTGCGTGTTAGATTTTTCCGTGTTGCGAGCACGAAAGTACCCGGACAAAAACGTTCAATTTCTCGCTAGGTTCTATAGGTTCAGAACAATACGATGCACTATCCACAAACAAAAACATAGTAACGGACCCTCTGATGCAAAAAAATCTCCATAGAACCCCTTCGGTTTCAGGAGATATTTGAGATGTCGGTTCATTGCATGCATTCGTATGACGGACTGATAACGTAATCTCTCGCGCAGTACTAATTTAGATAATAATCTTTCGCAGTCTGTACCACAGACTACACACTTTCCGGAACGCCTTAGTCAGGAAAACCCTTTAACACTGAAAATGAGCCTTGTGCACATGATCTGAAATTTCATATAATAACAAAATATATGAAGTAAACCCGATTGGTTCCAAGGAATATGTAATGTCCAAAAAAAATTACAATGAAGATAACACTCAATAACAGAAATGTTCTAACAAAATTCTTAAAGGGTTAAGCAGTGACAATGCGAGAGAATCGAAAAAATTGGAATGTTTTTAATAATAAATCAGTGGATAAGTGTGAAACAAGCATATACCCGCTTTAATGCAGAAAATATTGAAAAATATATAAGTATTTGAGGAATGATTGTCATACCGTCTCCTGCAATAGACATACAGCGACGGCGGTCTCACAATCTGCAACTAAACAGCTGATTCTGGTGTACACCAGTACAGAATAACAAAAAATTCAATGTTTGTGTTTGTGGTCAACTATATTGATCATGGTGAACAATATCACGCTTAAAAATCCCCAGTGATATTCAGCGGAAAAGGCTTTTTTGATTCAAGTCGGAATTTTGATACGAACGTATCGGAATACAGAAAAACGATAAAAAAGTACGTGCTTGTCTTTAATGACGGATTTCAAGCCAACCACTTGCAGGTTAGTTCGCAATCATGCCAGTAACCAAAAATATAAAAATATGAATTTGATGATTTTTTCGATGTTTGGGATTAGCAAATCGATGCTTATCCCTTTTTAACTAGAAGTGTCCACTCTGGGTGATTGAAGTTTACAATTCAAAAACGTTTGTAGTTATGTTCGTCGCCAAAAATTTAAATAGCAACTCCCAGCTTAAATCGTTCCACGATAACAAGTGCAAAGGAATCTTCTCAGTAAATGTAATTAATCTCCTGTTTCGGAAGCAGTCTTGGAGATAAGCTGTCAGCAGTTCAGACGAGGGCTTCTATGGCCTGGACGAACCAAAATTTTCATTAGCGTATAAGTTAATTCCAGAATACCAAATATTTCCACAAAGTCCTATCGCAAATGTCCCCTTGCGAACCACAAAAGAGGATCTTTTTGATTCCAAAATCAAGCTCTCTTGGCTTCAAAGACGACAACGAAACTAACAGCTTAGGGCCCATGTGCAAATAATTATAAATCCTGCTAGTAATAATGCTCTGATTCTACCGATTTTGACAGATCAAAATTACTGCGAAGTCTGTTTTTCTGCACCGAAGGGTAAGTCTGTTAATGTATTGCCACCAAATCTTCCACAGTGTGTAAGGTCCCCGTGCCTTGTACCATGTGTTCTTTACACACATTCCCAGTTGTAGCTAAAGCGAGTCGATGTTGTTTGCCTAAATCTTTTTCCATTACAAGCAATGCAATGTTCACACATTGTTCAATAACACTAATAATAGTGATAAACGTAAATGTGAAACCTGTTGATCCAGCCCAAATTCAACGAAATACAAAACCAATCATAGGTTGCCTTATACGGTATCTGGAGCCAGGTTTTAATTGATGATGCCATGCACTGTTCTATATCTCTTGGGGCAAGAATATGTAACCTTGTGGCTGTCACAATTAATATGTGAAAATCTTTGTTTAACAATATATTTTATGGTTAAAAAGTCTTAAAAAAGATTGTTTGTATTATAATGGGAGTAAATTCGCCTAAATTTGAAGTGCCAATGGTTGCAAAACGGTTGTATATTGGTCGAGGTACATTGATGAATATTTATGAATTTGGATAAAGTTGTGACTTGCCACTCATTTCCACATACCAAAGACCACTTTCCTGATTCGACAATTGACGAAAAGCAGATAGCTGAAATCCTTCATGTGAATTGCTACCAAAGTATTATTACACTTGTTGGACTATTTATCATGCGGGTGAATACATCACAGTGGTTCCACTTTTTCTCCCAGTAATTGTCTTACATTGTGGAGGTCTGGAATTTTTAGAACCATCAACCCCGGGCAAAACCCACATTTGATCTGGTCATGATGTACCATTACATGGTGCATAGCTGTGTGGAATTGACTGTCTTTATATAATATAATCCTTGATATGGGTCAATGTTATGCATATAATGCATGGACTTGCGTGGAACTGACCTGTTATTAACAACAGCTTAATTGATATTGGGACATTAAGAATAATATGCTCGTGATTACTATACCACCATTTTGCAAAAACATATGATTGATTTACACCAACATTATATAGTCTTACAATTTGCACACAAGTTAATTGAAAGTCAAGTTTACATGCAAGTTTTAACAGTGAGATATTAGGGAAGAAAACAAAAGATAAAAGAAGTTTTAGGAGTTTAACTCTAATTAAAGTGTGTGTTTAACGATTCACAGCCCTCTGCAAAAACACAGACGCGACACTTGGGGAGCTCAGATAGTCACCATTTTTACAGATTTAAAATTAGGGGCACTTCAATATTACGGCATTGAAAGTTTGGGGCTGTTCCTTGGATGTTGAAAATGGAAATATCTAGGATTTCTATATATAACAAATACCGTCTTGATTTAAAATTTATTGCATTAAAATTAGCCAGTATTTGTGGTTATTGAAGTTTTAATCACATTAGACCCTGTTTAATGTTTTTGCCGAGTTCACATAATAGTCATTTAAACTATATATGCTGACAAAAGTACAATTTTTCTATTGCAGTTGCAATGAGTAAAAGCGCATTTGTATGTAACATATAGATGGTATTTTCAGCTTTTATTTAAGTGTGAATTAATGCAATGGTAATTCATTATAAAGATGCACAAACCAAAACAAAAAATAGGCTTTCGGCGATTATGGACGTTCGATCCTTAATCAATTCTTATAATTTAAGAATAAAAGAAGTAACCTTTAAAGTTAGTTTGGAAAAGACTTGCTGAATAGCAATGATTCTTGGGCTATTAAAAGAGAATTTTTATTTAAAATTAAAGCATGGGAGAGATGTGAAAACATAGTCATTCTTCCCGCATCATCATCACCATGGACTTATAGTAACTCCGTACTAATGTTAATAACGTATCTTCATGACACTATAGACACAATAGGGTTGGTGTGCCGTTAAATACTAAACACTCCCTAATCCCCCCATCCTAATGTTAAGTGTTCACGTATGCAAAATAATAACAAGCCTAATTATGTAAATGAGCTACATTCATTGGGGCAGATTGTCCTTTTTACGGACTCTTCTTGTTACTTTTTATGTACAAGAAACAAGGTTAAATAGCCATGACAGCAGCATCATGCATAAACGCATACTATCATTAGGAGTAGCAATATAAACACCTTTTCAAATCTCTATTTAAACGAGTAGATTCTAGGCCTATTTGACTGTAAAAATGCAAAAACCCGGTCGGAAACAATTGGGGCGCGTATTTCTGGAAACCCTAATTGGATTGTGGTGTTATTGTCATGACAATGCTTTTGACATAAAAAAAACGCCCTGTATAAATTGATAATCCTTGGGGTAGTTTTTAATAAAATACACATTTCGTATGATGAGTTCTCCCGTTCTACCCAGGACCACCACGAAACAACAATTATCGTTAAAAACATTTGGCTTATATTAAATGTGAAGCTTCCATCAAAAATATATAATAAATAAAAGTAATATATGGGTTATAATAACATGAGACGCCAGAGCAGGAATGATGAGACCAGGTGAATTTACTTTTTCCAATTCTTTCTTGCGATATTAGATGGATACACATGCAAGGAAAACATGAATTTAATTCACGTTTCCATGCGAACTCAGTGGCTGTAATGAAAGAGTATTTGTTGTTTGTTGGAGTAAAGAAAAGTAAGATAGTTATCTACGTTTCATTATTTATATTCGATGTTGTTTGTTCTTTACGTTGTTGTTGTTTGGTTGTCGTTGGCGATGTTAAAAACGAAAACACCGTTCGTGAATTCGATTAATTGATAGACCTTCATTTGGATTAAAGTTGACAATCACCCCCCCCCCCCTTTTCCCCCCCCCCCCCCCCCCCCGACCATATTGTTGACTGCGAGATTACGTCCTTTTATGATGTACTCTATAGAGAGGTGACATCAATGTTTACAAACATTACAGTTAGCATTGTCACTGACAGTAAGAGGTGGCAGGAATATGCCCCATACCGTGTTACGATTCAATAGACTTTTCACACTTGATTGAGCGCGAATTTTAAAGCACAAGCCCTGCAGATGCTCATGCATACTGTCGGGCAATGCTGTGTTCGTTGCCGGGCATTGACGGCCACATGTCAACTCATCTCCCTGATCTTTACGAGCACCATAAAGAACAAACATCTGAGGACCCACGCGATCCTTGTGGAAGTGTCCCAGGCCATAGGGATTTGTCTGCTGGGTATGAAGTTGAAACATGGTTTGCGTTCAAGATTTTGCTCAACATAGGAAGTTGTAGACTGTAATATAGAAACTAACGTACGATTATTAGGTTAAAGGCACTTCAAAGACCTGGGAAAAAATCAAGACATTTCACCGATCCGCTGAGGGGTACATACACACAAGATCCTCTCGGCTGGGCGGCTTGAGTGCAATCCCCATATGTTTTAGTAGGGGGACAACGGACCAATGCTGAACACTTTACTTTATATCTGTAGGCTAGGCTTGTGATTTGACAAATCCTTCACACTTAGGCTAAGGGGAAGGAACCCAGAAAGAAAAAATACCTCGCCAATCCGCAGGCCAAGCGTGGCGAGTATGCAAACCCCCTAGATATGAAAGATTACAAATAAACACGGCCTCAGTCCCCAGCAGCTCTGGAGTACCCGACCAAGGCAGCGGTAAGGTTAGCAAAGGAGCAGAGGGTGCGAATATCTCTGGGTACGGACAGGTTGCCATTGGAAATTGAACGAATGAACGTATAACCGACAGATCTCTCTCTACGACGAAAGAAATTATTGAAATGAGGAAGAACTGGAACAGGATCAAGAGTGCCATTGGAATTAGTGAAGTAAGCCAAAAAGGAGAAGGATGTTATCACCCGTTAAGAGAAGTGGTCACAATTCTACTCAAGGGAAGCAACACCTGTCACAAAGTAGTGGGTTTCATAGTACACAAGAGTATAGCAGGAAAGGTCAGTAGTTTTAAAGGAATTTCAGAAAGTAGTGGCCTTCAGCTAACTGTCAAGACAACAAACACCACAAGTACCATCTAAATATAATCAAGATTACTTACAAACAACAAGCAGGCTGATGAGGAAGTTAGATAGTTTGATGAGGAAATAGACAAGCTCGTCAGACAGTAGCAAGAACCATACAATATCATAATGGGCGATTTCAACGCAAAGGTTGGAGTGGGTAATCAAAGAGAGTCATGCACAGGTTACTTTGGGCTCGGAGGTGCGGAACAGCAAGAGGAGACACTCTCATCAACTTTGCTGAAAAAGAAATTCGATGAAACTCATGAACACTTTTCTACAAGAAATTCGCCAAACAGCGATGGACATGGACCTCCCCCAACGGAGTCACAAAGAATGAATCGATTAAACTTATGGACAAGCCCCGCACTTTATCAGAGTATTCAGTCATTAATAAGTTCACCACAGGCAGTGATCACCGCCTTGATTCGAGCCTCCATTACGATCAACACCAAACTAGAGAGAGCAAGATGTATGAAACAACAGAAGAAACCAAATGCGAAGCACTCACAGCTAAGGCTGTGGAATTTTAACTGAAGTTTGGATTTCCCAACAAGTTTGAGCTCTACAGTTGGATTCATGCAAAGTATAGGACAACACAGTGCCGATACATCACTCTGCAATTATGGAGATTGCGGTAGAAACTGCTGGCAGGATAAGCCAACAAGACCTGAAAAGCTCTCTTTGGACACAAAAACAACTGAGGGAGAAAAGACGACAGATGAAGAAGAGTGGAATGGGAATCCAACATGTAGATACATGAGACTTGCAAGACCATCAGGCGACGTTGAAGGAGGCAATTCATCAGTTACAACGAGCAAGAACACGCTGAAGTCTGAAAACAACAGAGGACTTAAATCAGCAAGCCGGAAAACAGTGGTCTAGGAAGGAACAACATCAACACGCCCTGAAAGGAGGAAGATGGCACTCTAAGGAAAGATCTCGATAGGAGGGTCAAAAGATGTGAAGAGATTTACACCAACCTCTACAGCACTATCGGGCGACCACAGAAAAACCCTTTTGGCTTTGTTTTTTTGGCCTGAGTCCTTTGTACCTAAAAAGTGGAAAAAAAAAACCCCACCTCCATTCACGCCTTCCGAAGTAAGATATGCAGTGAAGCAAACTGAAAGCGAGGGAATTTTAAAAGCCCCGGAGAGGATAGTATTACAGTAGGGGTTCTTCAAGATGGAGTGAGCCCATTATTGAGGTACTTACAAAAAGCTATCAACAGTGCCGTACAGAGGAAGAGTCCAGACAATTGGAAGAAGCATCTGTAGTTATTCTCCCAAGAACAGGAGATACATCTGGACATCAAAACTACAGGCCAATAAGCTTCTACCGGTAATGTACAAGTATTCTCACAGGTCCTGTTGAAAAGAATGATGAACACTCTGGAACAACATCAGCCAAGAGCCCAAGCTGGTTTTAGGACCATGATTTCTACCACTGATCACATACTTGTCGTTAGCCAGCTACAAGAGTAAAGCCAATGAGTATAAGAGCCGCATCAGCTTGCCTTTGTTGGACTATGAGAAGGCGTTTGACTCTTTTGAATTCAAACCACTCTTCACAGCACTTGAAACAACAAAAACAAACCCAGGAGTTGACCCTAGCCTACATCAATCTCTTACGTGCCGTACGTGGTGCCTCTTACCACCCTAAAGCTCCATAAGGACAGTGACAAGATCAAGCTAGAGAGGGGAGCAAGGACAGGGAGACAACATTACACCAAATCTCTTCACCTCATGCCTTCAAGAAGCCATCATAAAGGAGATTAACTGGGAAGGAGAGGATCAATTGATGGTGAAAATCTCTCTCACCTGCTCTTTGCGACGATATTCTCCTGATTGCCAAGTCACCAGAGGAATGGGAAAAGCATCTAAATGACATTCACAGCACTAGCAAACCTGTCGGACTCAGCTGGCATTTTGGGGAAAACCAAAGTGATGTTTCATGACCACACCATGACATCCAATATAACGTAGACGGGAAAAAAAAAGGGGTCATTGAGAGGTCAACAGCTACATCTACCTTGGAAGACAGTGATGCGTGATTGTGCCTTACTGCCTTATATATGATTATACTTGGACTATTCTTGTCCGGGCACAGTTTAAACCCTCATTACAAAAATAATACACTTAGGAAGTAAAGAGAAAGGTGGTCACTGAGACATCTTCCTGTTAGGATCATACGACAGTGAAACGGGGGCTTTGAATAACACCACGAGGGAGATGTTGCAGTTGCCACAGGGAAGATGGACGAATCATGCTTGGGGGTTCAGTCAGAAAATCCAGATAAAGAGAGAAACTGCTGGAGGCCGATCACAAACAGGGATTTTACTGATATATCGACTGCATTAGGGAGTGCAAAACATAGATGGGCAGGCATGTTGCTAGAATGACAGGATAAACGGTTGGACCAACAGGTGACAGAGTGCCACATCAGAGAATGACCAGATATGCCAGGACGTCGAAAAAAAAAACCAGAGGAGAGGACGAATGACAAACACTCGGTCCAACTTTGACAAGAATGGCAAAGTAGAGATTTGTGGAAGCATTTAGGAGGGGTTCCTACATCGTGAGTGATTTAAGCCCCTGGTAGATGGATATGGATAGGATAAAGATGTATTTTCAGTACATTTTTGATTAGGGAAAAACAACGGTACGTGAACAGCGGATGTGCATACAGCGAATCCATTCATGTTGCTTTAGTAAGCTACATATTTATCAATGGGACGATCTGAGGACATCTATCCAGGAGTATTATATATGAGTGATCCCAGGAGTAGCGTTTGTAAGTATCTACGAGCGTAAATTAAGTATACTCTTCTGCCGTTATTTTAACGTGTGTCAACTCTTTTATCTCCTGTCAATTTCTCTGCATTCATGCGTCGTTCTGATATTTCTGATTATGTTCCTGTCATTTCATGATATTATCAATGCCATTCATTGTGATCATACTTTTGGATAAACATCAACATACACCCGCACTGCTTTGGAGAAATCCCCCTGACTTCTTTCGCTGCAGGCTGTCTTGAGTTGATCGATAACCATCAACACCCACTCTAAATAAAATCAATGTAACTCACAAATACAAAAAGCTACTTATATTAAATGAACAGATAATGATGTATTTTATTGCACATAATGTGTCATTACAATATAATTGAGGTTTTGAAAGTTGAATGACATTTTAGACAGTATATAACTGAGTTTTATTCTGCATTTGTTTTTATTTACTTATAAAAAAAACCAATGAAAACAATCATGCTTTAAACCCTATCATTTAGTTCCCAGAAAGTACATTGCTTTAAAATTTATATTTAAAAGTTTCCATTGCAATGCAGGGACAATTATCCTCGGAGCATGAAGTGAGCCAAACGATACAGTACCGAACGCTCATCTATTTTTATTTATTTGTTGTTTTTGTTGTGGTTGTTGCTAAGGAAAATAAGTTTAATAGTAAATTAAAGGTAGAACGTAGCGGAGTAGAATTATAACAATAAACAATGTTTTATCATACGAATTATGTTCGTGATATACGGTTTAAAAGTTAAAAAAGGAGTTTACCTGTCATTCCATTAATGTGAAAATTCTAAGGAACAACGATTAATTAACAAAATATACACGCAAGTAATTGCATCTTGCACCACAATTAAAGCCACATCAGTCATTTTTCCAAATTCAAAATGACGATTTTGTCTCTTAAGTGCTAGAGATAGGTCATATCAACACCTTATATTACTGTTCTTTGTGAAAAACAGGCACGTAAGCATTTTAAAAAGGTCTTGAAGATGACATTTACGACAGTTCCCGACTAAACACGTCGGATCCCGACTTTTATTAGTAAACAAATCACAAAAATCATAATTTCTTATCAAATACGGCGTGTTACGCTTAGCCACTTACAGGGGGGGTCTTTTTACTACAACAATTTCCAATACAACAGTGCAAAAATGGACTTTGATGAAAAATAGGGGGCTCGATTTGTTTACATTGTGAAAAAATCGCTAATAGTGGCTTTAAGATGTCATTACATGACTTTGAACATCATTTTCTGTACAAATTTGAATTGTCAAGTTTCATTTCATTAAAATTTCTCATTATGTGAACTCCAATTCTGTAATATTACAATTGCTAATACATAGATGTACACCTCCCACACACATTGATATTTTTCACTTCGAATCTAAAATAGTCTATTTCCTCAATGGAATCGCTTCAATTATGACATCTAATTTTGAAAAAAAAATGTTTGGAATGAAAATGGTAACAAATAAAAAAGAGTGTTGCTTATACCAGCACCCTTGAATCTCTAATTGTCTACCTCGAGGTACTTTGAGCCACTACAGATACTGTACCTCCAATTAACCTTAACCACATGTGTGGGGGTGAGCGATTTTTATACTCCTAGTTTACCTGGCCACATGTAGCTATAAAAAAACATTTTGTATAACTACCCTACCACAGGTACCTACATATTTGTACGTCATATATCGGTACCTGTCATTCCATTATCTGAAAATTCCACAGGTACCTGCATATCCGGGTGTCTCAAAAAAAGGAAACCCTCAAGCGCCATCATTCACGAAAGAAAAGAGTAAACCAACAAAATAAACATCTGAAAAAGTGGGCCAATTTCATAGGTTTCGACAACCGAAAAATCTTTCCAAAAGGAGACATATTGACCGAGTTCTGGCCGATTGAAATTTGTAACACTTTTTCATTTTATCCACTGATTGTTACTGTCTGAGCTGTCTAGACAATCTCTTTCTCCAAGGGTTACATTCCTTCGTTTATGGTTTCTTTGTTTTTGCGACAAAAAAAAAAAGATCAAATCCTGATATTGAGGTCCCCCTTGTTACCTTGAGCCACAGGTACAGGTTGTTTAAATACTCGTTGGTGGCAGTGGATCTCTGCATTATTCATTGCACACACTTAATATTACGAGGTTAAACTGATTTTTTGCTTTTTTGAGATAGAATCTAAAATTTGTCACTTCCAGTATATTTTCCTTTGCCCCCCCCCCCATACTTCAAAGGCCAATATCTCAAAATTCCAAAATATCACTGATGACATATTGCCTGTGTACCTCAAATGTGTTTTTGGCCAAGCTCAAGCTCATTTTCGATTGAAAAACCAGGTTTATCAGTGAAAAAACAAGTTTATAGGCGAAAACCAGGTTTCTCTGTCGATAAACCTGTTTTCAAAACTGTGACAATCGACTTCGAAAACCCTGTTTTTTCGATTGAAACCAGGTTTATCAAAAACATGCCAATCGAATTGAAAAAACCTGGTTTTTCGATTGAAAAAACTATGTTTTTCAACTCAAGAGATTAATGGCAATTCGATTGTCATAGTTTTTTTTATAAACCTGGTTTTTCCGCTCGAGAAACCTGGTTTTTCAAAATCTATGACAATCGAATTCGAAAAAAAAAACCTGGTTTTTTTCGATTGAAAAACCAGGTTTATCAAAAAACTATGACAATCGACTTGCAAAACCTGGTTTTTCGATTTGAAACCAGGTCGCCAATGATTCATATGCATGTCAAATTACTCGCCTTATCATACGGAATCTAAAAATGTATAGTTTGTTATACATGTGAGTCAAAAAACCCTACATTCCGTAATCAAAATAATTAAATAGTTTACAATTGTTTTTGCTCAATTTTTTGATTGGTTACAAAGAAGGATAAACAGGCTTTCAGAAACTTTGTATTTTGGTGTCATTTGGACTTTGGAAGGAGAAGTTATGCTTAGTTTGCTGAGAGGCTTAAAAAATCCTGTTTGGCCTTTTTGAGCCAAACAAAGATGCATCGCTTACTATAGAGTAACATGATTTGAGTACAAACTTTTAACACCAAATTATTGCTAAACAATATAAAGGTGGGAGAATAATTGAAGTATTATAAAAGTAATCTCCAGAGATTACAAAAGAAAATGCTAAGTAAAAAAATGTTCAATTCCCAAATAGAAATTCAAGATAGCTGGGTAAGACCAGTTTACTTTTGTGTTTCTGCAAGAATTTCCTGGTTTGAACCTACAACGAATCTTGGGAGCAAAAGTGAACCATAGACAGTTTTGTATTCCGTTTGAAAAAAAAACAGAATGCGGTAATTGGAATTTAAGTTTTGAATTCGATTTATATACGAAAACTTCAGCTTTAGTTCCTCTTGCAATTTTGGACGCTGAGTATATTGTATTTGTGCAAAATAATTACCTTAGAGATTAAAACAAAATCTCTGAGCATTTCTTAGTTCATGAACTGAGGACATTGATATTGGGTTATTTTCGATAATTGACTCTTTATGATTGAACAATGGTGATTTATTTTTTGAAGATATTTTACTTAATAATATGTCACCAATAGACCATTTTATTCAAACTGATCTATATTTTTGTCGAGAGAAATCGATACCATCTGAAAATTGCATGTTTTTTTGTGAATGTCTTATATAACGTTTTATGGTATACGTCGTTGTCAGGTCTCTCCGCATGTATGGCTAAAATCGGCACAAAACTGATTTTAGGTCTCTCCGCAAAATTGTCCATAGTTCTGACCCCAAAGTCCGAAAGACACCAAATAAAAATCTTCTGATAACGGTTACTCTGTAAAAAAACCAAAGCAAACATTGATGCAAAAATAACCGCTTAACCCCTGAGAAAAAATCGTTCCTGAATGTAGGTTTTTATTGACTCACACTGTAGATCCGACTTCAAATGAGGACGCTATGGCCAAATGTCCAAAGGTAAATCACTTTCAGTCAAGGTCAATTGTTTTTAAAAAATATAAACCGATTTTAAAGATGTTAGTGTCTAATTATATGTTTTGTGCATACAATTTCAATTTTGCATTCAATTTGCGAAGTTCTCACTTTAACCCCGTGTTAACTTTGTTTGCCCCTTCCCCAAAATACCGGAACATTGAAGCCAAGACACCTTCAACCAATCGATCAGGGAACCCCAAGACCCTTCAAATCTTTGTTCTCAGAGTTTGGTCCCGGGATCTACAGGCTGTTCTTCTACTACAATGACCTTCGAAGATACGAGACACCCGCAGATCCCGGTGTGGCAGGAGATAAGCCCCCGGCTCACAGTCCGGAACAATGTTGGACAATAGGCAATCGATTCAGTTTGACTCTTCACTCCAACATTAGTTTCACGCTTTATCCGTTGTTCGTCATATGGAGCCCGGACTAGGAGAACCCTGCCTGACTATGATTACTTTCACAACATGCGCACAGCAGAAATGCTCAAATTTACCCTCGATATCCATGAGATTTATAAACATTTAAACTTTTATTCCGAGCTCATAGAAATCTTTAACTAAGTGTTGTGGATGGAACCTCACGGGGAAAATTCCATCTGGTAAAGTATTTGAAAAAATAGGATTATCTGCATGTTTGGTTTTTGCCAGAACTTCAAACACGAAACAGAGGAACGGGAGGAGGGCTTGTGAGGAAGGGCTAGTTGACAAAGTAGTTAAATCGTGTGTGTTGACCATTATTTTTTTCTTTGATGGAATTAGTAAATTGCATCCCAAGTTTGCTGTGGTGCATATCAAAAATAAGGCAACAACAATCAAGAAAACAATAGGGGCAGGTTTCAATCAACAAGTGAAAGAATTAAGTGCTTAATAGTGGGTAGAAAAGCACCAATGGAATGGCCAAAAATGCTTTTGAAAGGGAACGACCTGAAACTCGGCCGATATGTCATAGATGCTAGGACAACTTGGGCTAGCAACGCTGCCACATGTCCCAAGCAAGAGGTTATTCGCCTGTCAATACTTTCCGCCCCTAATTTCTAACCATTCGATATTATTATTATTAATCGCATTGTGGGTGGCACTACCACAGTGCGATTCGGCGCGTGCCGCCCAACACTGGCACAATACGCAAAAATCTCGGGCATTAGTCATGCAATCCGCCAAGCAAATACCTGGTTTATTATTTTTGAAGCCATTTTTTTTGTTCTCAGCTTCTCCTTGTATAATAATATGAATATTGGATGGCTTTTTCGGCTGATAACAGAAAATATCGCCCTCGCCAAGAAAAATAGGCTCGTCTTCGACTCGCCGATATTTGATCTAGGCTCGGGCGATATTTATATATATTGTATGCTGAGGTTGATAACAGAAAATATCGCCCGAGCCTATCAAATATCGGGCGAGTCGAAGAAGAGCCTGATATTTTCTTGACGGGTCGATATTTCCTGTTATCAACCGAAAAGAAAAAGCCATTTCCAATATTTATTATATGCACGAAGACCAAGAAGCAGTGTTCGACTTGAACAAACATAGTTTTAAAATGCTTCAAAATAGTAAAAAACAGAGTATTTGCTTGACTAGTTGAATGACAAATGCCCAATATTTTATTTTGCGTGTATTGATGCAGTGTTGGGCGGGTACGCGCCTAATCGCACTGTGGTATTGCACCACAGATGATAATAATTTATTGTATCAACTCAGCCACCAATATTATATAGCTATTTCTTTCAAAAATATTAACTCTGAGAGTATCTTCACATGTAAAGAGCTTCGCTGATTTATTCCACTGAATACTTTTCTGCAGCCTGGGCCCGAGACACTAGACTAAGTAAAATCTCATTCCCTTGGCACAGTTCGGGCCTTCCATTCACCATACATTTAGAAAATACACCCCTGTTTTTGGGTCTGATTATGATACCCAAAAAAATAAAAATTAACGATTCAACAAGTTCATTTCATGTCAATGTAGCACAAATACAATCCACTGAACTGTGTCCTATCTGGTGGATAGATAGTTTAACTCATAGTGAGAATCCCCACTCCCCATATCCACTAAGGTATGATAAAAAGGCCATATGCCAGTTAACTATAATTAAAAGTTAACTTTACTATGTATATTCTACAAGATTCTAATAACAAGAAAATACATATTATTAAAACAGGGGGAAAACAGTATGCATAACCACATCACAGGTGCATATGGGTTCACTTAATAAGAACCCGGCTTATTCTCGGCTGCAGTCATGTGTTTTAATGTAGGATCTCCCCATCGGCTGAACTGCGACGCGTGTGCATTTTCATGTTCTTAATTTTAAATTGCTTTCCCCCAAACACTACCATATTTTACCTTGAATAGAACATCGAACCTTTCATTAAATTTGGCTCCGAAAGCGCGATAAAAGCTGTTTTCACCAGAAAGTCACATTTCATAGGTTCATTAATCCATCAGGGCCTCAAGTTTTCAATCCTTAGTTCATATATAAGAAAGTCATACCGCCATTTGATATTCGAATGCAGCCCGTAGGTATTGCTTGCGTCGAAATAAGTTTGTTATGAAAGCACTTGAATTAATGTTTTATTAAATGTTCTAAAAACAATAGAATTAAAGATATTAAAAATGATTACAAAGAGAGATGTGTTGTATACCACATCCTAAAGGCGCGGCGTTAACTTTGGTAGCTACCAAAATAACGCACTTTATATTTTATTCTTTTGAAAGATTTCTTCAACTTAAACCGCCCAGTAGAAATGGAAAATACAGCGTGTCCCAAAAAATGCAATCTCTCAAACGGTCTGTCATTTAAAATTTATTTCAAAGCTTGAAATTTTACGTTATATTCATAAAGTCTAATCCTTTTTCCGCATGCTGTTCAAATTTCATCGATTTGCTTCATTAGTTTTGAGAACAAAGGCGATACGTAATGTGCACCCCAATTTAAGTTTGTTCCAGTTTTTACTGATGAAAGCACAATAAAAGCATGCTTAACTACGCATGCTTCGTTTTATTTCTCTTCTCTTGTCTCTTTCTTTATCCTTACCTTTTATTTTGGTTAGTTTACTCAGTATAATCTTGCAATTGTGAATAATTGAACATTTTATGCAACTTAATCACCAATGACAACCAATCATTGACAACGCAAATGTTCGCTGTTCACAATGCCATCTTTCGTAGCGTTTGATGTCACTCAGGTTTTTCAGTGCTTAGCTGGTTTTTTGTGTTTTGTTTTTTTTTTTTTTAAATTTTGTTGGTTGTTTTTTCTATCAAATGGTTCTTACTAGACTAGGAACAATCCATTATTACTATGTTTCATTCATTGGCATTTAAGCCCTCCATTGCCAATTTACAATATTCAAAGGCGAAGATTTGCCAGACGCACTAAAGATAAAAACCGTTTTTGGCCAAGTTATATGCTATTCTAAACATGTGCGGAGACAAACACTGACATAGATAACACAGTAATATAAAGCACTCTAGTATTGCTATTGCTGGATCCACATAAAGACAATGCAACATAACAGTAAGTTCTTGATAATTGGATTTATTTCTCTTATTATATCAATAACTGAATTGCTTTCATATCTTCTATTGTACCTTGGACCCTTCTTAAATGGGAGTACACGATTTCTCTAAATCTGAACATCTAAAAAAAATCATCAAATTCCATATTTTATATTTTTGTTACTACTGGCATGGATATGCCAACATAACCTGCAAAGTGGTTTGCTTGAAAGTCCGTGTATTAAGACATGCAATTAACTTGTTCTCCTGATTCTGTAATTTCCTATACGTGCGTATCAAATCTCCCGATTTGGGATAAAAAAAGCCTTTCCCGGTGGATACACAAGATTTTTCACAGCGTGAGAAGTGTGCACCATGATCAATCATTTTGACCCGACACAAACATATTGTCTTTTGTTTTTGTCTGTACTGGTGTTAACCACAATCAATCAGCTGTTGATGCATATTTTTGCAAGATGCGTAGCTGTATTTCTATGTGCGGGAGACCGTGTGACAACTTTCCGCCTCAATACTTTAATTTTTCGCGATTTTGGTGGTTGGGTTTCTACTTAAAGCATGTTATATGGAAGTGGTACACACTTAGCCTATCCCCCGATTTGTAAGTTAAAAACATGCGTTTCCAAATTTTTTCGAATCTCTCGCATTATCGCTGCTCTTCCCCTTTAAATGTCCTGTTTTGACTCACTCGCGCTTGTGCCCCTCCAGGAACAAAGGTCAAATTATATTACATTTTTTTCTCCTGCTTGTCCGTCTGCCCCTTTAAAAAAAACTTTCTAACTATCTATAATTTTTCCACTTTAAGATTTCCTCCTGTAATATTCATGATTATGTTTACCAGCAACAATCATTTTCATTTATGGTTATTTTTTGAGATCCCTGCCAATCTCGTGTATTTGTATAATTTTGTAACTTAAATTTGTATTGATTTCTGTGGTAAAGTATCTAATGACTTTTTGGTAGTGATTTGTTAATTTAGATTTCTGTATCTTTGTGTAATTGTTATGCCCGCCTTCTCTTCAATAACTCGTATTTTCCCAACCACTTTTGCGTTTGACAGCAACTCTACCTACACCACGACGACAACCGATTTAACCAGGACCCAAAGTTATTTGTCAATATTATACTACTGAAACATAAATACAACACTACCCTTCTATAAGCCCATGTACTTTTCATTATTTCATGCTAACACATTCAGCCTAAACCAGCACGTCTGACGATGTTGCTAAATTAATTTTCAAGTTTTACAACATCATTTTTCTATTTAAACGGTTTCTTCTCCTAAACTGGTTTATTTTGACGATGAGGCTCCTTATTCTGACATCGAGAATTATTCATTTGAGAATGCATTCGACATGGTCGCAGGGGAGGTGGTGCTCTCTTTTTCATCATTCTGACCTAGTTAATCAGTCTCAAGACTGACCTCCTCTCTCGACTGTGCGATTGCGAGTTCTAATTTTCATCTGAGGTTTCTCTAAATTCCATCAAATTGTGGTTGGTATTGTCTACAAACATATTTGTATTTATTTTCTGATTATTGCTCAGTTGGGAACTACCCTAAACAAAATTTCCTATGAAACAAATCCATATAATGGGCGATTTCAATATTGACCTTCCCCTGTCAATAGATAATGACTCCGAGTTAACGAATTCATCAATATGCCTATGCTTATGATTTTTTATTCCAACTTGGATCGCCCAACTCGAATTAAACATTACAGAACTGGACGTTACTAGTGTGTTCCCTAATTGAATTAATATATTTACAATGATATCGTAATACCAAATAACCCTGGTGTATGATTTACTACCGATCTTTCCGATCACTTTCCCATCTTCCTCACCCACCAAAACGAAGACCTACCTCCAACTCATCCCTTGACAAGGACAATCGCGCTCAGCTGTAAGCCCAATAATATAAAGATGCCGAAACAATTGCTTTAAATCCCCTCGTTGATTGGAAACAGGTGTGACCACCATGGAAGACGCAGACCAGCGTACAATAATTCATTTCCAATTGGCCGGAACCATGACATACACTAGTCCAATTTAAAAATCAACCATCTCTAAGCGCACTCACCCTACAAAAAACAGGGTTCACTAAAGGACTAATAAATCACTTCAAACTAAAGATAACTTAACACCTTGCACAAAAGTATTCTTCTCGGCATGTTTTTTTCGGTTCGGTATTGTGGCCAAGTCAGACCATTTTGAAAGTTTTCAGAAATATAGATTTTGTTTCCTATGTCTTGCTGTTTCATTTAAAAGCACCCACCGCGCTTGTAAAAAAAGCGTGCAAAAATCGCTGAGAGATAGAGTGCCCGAAGAACGCAAACCCCCCAAACCAAAGTTGCCGTTTTTGGATTTTTCAATGGTCACTCTGTGTGGTACAACGCAATAATACGTGTCTATTGATTTTACACAAAGAGGTTTTTCCGACTGAATGAGCAGAAAGCCTACGTTACGCGTTTATCGGTGTCCTTACCCTGCAATGCCTCATTGAAAAATCCAAAAACTGCGAACTTTTGGTTTTGGGGGTTTGCGGTTTTCGGGCGTTTCTATCTCAGCCATTTCTGCGCGCTTTTTTACAGCAGGTATTAAATGAAAGAGCCAAGACCTAGTCAATAAATGTATATTTCGAAATGTTTCAAAATGGTAGGAACTTTTGGCACAATCTGATCGAAAACTGCCGAGATACTTTTTGTCCAGGTGTATATAAAACATACATTTGCCAAACCAAATGATGAAAATAATTAAAATACCCATGCTTAATGGTGAGATTAATCCATAATTATACATTTTAAAAAAAAAATCATATATAACTAGTAAAAAATTTGAAAATAATAATGCGAATACCAGAGAATTATGGAAAACTTTAAAACCATTTATTTGGCCGAAATAGGAAAGTCAAACTTTCCCGATTTTTTTCATTATAGTGAAGGTTAAAGATACCGATAATGGTACAATTGCCGAAAACTTCAATAACTTTTTTGCTAACAAATCGGAATCCGCTCTTGCCTAATAGATCCCTGAACCAAATTCGATTTCAAAAAAACCCCCTTTCACAGTCCTACCCCAACTCTGATAGTCTGTTTCCTTAAACCCACCTCTCCGGATGAACTTCTAAAATTAACATCTGAATTAAAAACAACAATACCAGTGCACAGATGACATTAGCACTACTCTTTTGAAACCATAATCTCATCCATTGCGCTGGTGCTCTTTCCCACTCTTCCTTTTTAATTCGTTCTTCTTCCATTGTATCTGGGACAGTCCCCAGCTTACTAAAGCAGGCGAATGTAATCCATAATCTTTAAATTAAAGGCAGTGACAAACCTGATTTTTTCAAATTTTATAGGCCTATATCAATACTCCCGTCGATATCTAACCTCCTTGAAAGAGTTGTTTACATTCGTATTTTTTAATTTCATTACTACACATCAATATACTTACCAACCGAAAACCACTCAGATTTGGATTTTAGGGCCCAAACGTTCTACTTACTGGCCATAAATGAACTCTAACATTGAAAATGCTGAAAATTTGGATAACAAACTTCACACAATTGTTATTTCTTAGACCTCAGCAAGGCCTTTTGACCCATAAATAATGACCAGCCTCCTCTATAAATCTAAATAAATATGGTGTCAGGGGAGTTGCTAATGATTGGATCAGGTATTACCTAACTAATAGAAAACAACGTGTTTTGATTAATGGTACCTTTTTTTCTGAAACCACTTCCTCCACTTGCTGGAGTTCCTCAGGCCTCATTTTTAGGCCACGTTTAATATTTCTTTTATATAAACGACCTCCCACTGAGTTCTAATATACCTCATTTTATTTTGTTGCTGGATGATACCAAAAATAAATAAACCACTTATTTTTTTTTTTTTTTCCCACCCTATCCTAATGTATTGAAACAAATAATTATAATGAACTAAAGCTATTTCTACCTGGTTCAAACTAAAACAAATTAATCATTGAATTTTAAAAAAACTAACTAATATTTTTAAAAATAACCCAGTAATAAACCGGACATTAAAGTGGACATAACAATTGGCAACACCTCTATCCAACAAGTTCAAACTACTAAATTCCTTGGTATCTTTATTGAACGATAACCTTTCATGGAATTCTCATACCAACACATTTCCAATTATCTCCAATAAAATGGAATTATCGTAAATTGAGACCATATCTCCTCCCCAAAAATACTTTTCACCCTTTATAATTGTCTTAGAATATTACCCGTGCAGTTCATTTCCATTGGTGCTATGGCTTGGGCAGAAGCTAACAACAGTGGTTTAATTCCCTTTTTTCTACTGACTCCTAAACGAGCATCAAGAACGTGCACAACTCCCATGTGGTTGGCCCTACTGATCCCCCCTTTTCATTTCTCTTAAAACCTTGAAAATTCAAGATATTTATAGGCTCCAACTTGCCACTTTTAATGTCCAAGTTAAACCATAAATTAACTTCCAAAAACATCTTATTGATGAACATTCCTTTAACTTTCACCCTCCACATACACACCATTACATACAACACCAGTACAAACCGAATTGGCTGATATGTAAATATAAAATGTTCAACACTGTCCGGGCAAATAATACACTTAAAATCCAAGTCCCTTGTTTTGGGTCTACTTGCCATCGTAACGTTGGGTGCCACATCCCGACCCCTTAAACCTCCAAACCTCCCCCTCACGCTCTCCTTCAAACAACACATTAAAAAATATCTTTTTTTCAATATAAGTGCTGTCGTCCCCTATCTTTTAATTCTTTTGCTTTCCTTTCTTTTCTTTGGGGGTGGTTCAACTTCTTCCCTTTATCTAATAGTCGTTCTTGTTCGTACTACTGCTGTTTCGGTATGTGCGTTGTGTTTCTTGCTTGTTTTTGTCGCTTATTTCCATAATCATTTGTAATCTTAAAGAGGTCATTGCACCCCACGCCCTACGTTTAGCAGTGACCGTCGTTCACCACGGTATCAGCAGTGATGACAATTATTATATGACATTATATATAATGACATTATATATTTCCTAGTAATCACTGTCGTAAATTATTTGAATTCCATCATATGATTCTCATCATGTTCTAAAACATTTATTACTACACTATTGATCTTCTCAATTGTAATATAGGTTTCCCGGTCATTTATAAATAGTAATTTCATTCGACTTAACTTTTGGGTTATTCGATTTTCGCGCGAATTTTGACGCACTCAAAATGATATTTCATTTGGCATATAGCTCGATCAATTTTCGCAAATCGTTCAAGCAAAAATGAACAGAGTATTACACGCCTAATAGGTCCGTCCAATTTCACCCCCCCCCCGAATGTTCA
This sequence comes from Ophioderma brevispina, assembly GCA_023653785.1. NCBI lineage: Eukaryota > Metazoa > Echinodermata > Ophiuroidea > Amphilepidida > Ophiodermatidae > Ophioderma > Ophioderma brevispina. The sequence goes on from JAMKCH010000774.1 coordinate 46,263, forward strand.
TCATTTACATGAGAAGTTGTATTTGAATAGGAGAAAAGGTATTCAAAGTAAGGGACCGAGGTCATGTGGTTGCTTGTGCAAATGAATTCATTTTCGTTCGTTCAAATGTACAACAGCTGCAATCTTTTATTTAAGAACGACGTCAATTTGTTGTCCCGTGATGAGATTTTAATAGGCCTATTATATGCTAGCAAATGTATAAATTTCTTTCTTGGAAGACTCAATAATGTCTAAATGGTGTGTGACCCATATATTGAAAAACCAAAAAAGAGATTCATCAACAATTCAAGCTAAGATCAATACGGCAATGTTGTACATCAGTATAATCTCACATCAACTGTACAACGGTTTTTTAATAAAAAATGTGTTTTGATGTGTGTTGGGTGGGTGTTTGCCAAGTTTTGCAGGAACAGTTTTTTTTTAACCAATAGTTTTTACTGCGGTTAATGGTTATGTAGGCCTTTGGTATGTATACAGAGTGTTATTCGGCAGGACCTATCAACACGCAATCGACAAGCAGAAGTCCTTGAATATTTCATTTCATTTCCCCAAATTATATACCATGCGAAGATATGTGAACATGGTCGGAGTATTTTTAATGTGTAAATCTGCATAACATTTTTGATACTCCCTCGAAAAAAGAAAACAAAATAACAACAAAACAAAGCAGATAATACAAAGTTAACAACGAAGAAAGGGGAAAATAGATATAAAGAGGTAAAAGGGAGAAAAGAAAGAGAACAAAAAACTATATTAATGGGATTAAACATCTGTGACATAAGCGACCGATGAATTAAAAATAAAGAAAACAATTTTATATTGGACTGGCATTGTGCTTACTGGTTATCGTTTTAATTGTGTCCGAAAATAATTTTCTACATTATAGAACTTATAGGTTTTCCTTTCTTCCCCTTTCAATTTAATAGTATATTCAATCGAATTAACTTTTGAGTTATTCGATCTCGCGCGAATTTGAACGCACTCTAAATTGTATATTTTCAAAAATTGCATATAACGCAATCCCAATGCCTTCGCAAAATCGTTCATTCAAGCAATTAAATGAATTGAGCATTCATTCGCCTAATAAGGTCGTCAATTCCTGTACATGTATAAGTTCAAACAAATTTACATGAAAAGGTATGGAATTATGAGAAAGAGTATTCAAAGGAAGGTACAGGTTCACGCCAGTGGTTGCTTGTGCAAATTAATTCGTTTTTGTTCGTTCAAATGTACAACAGTTCAATCTTTTAAGAAGCGGCAATTTTTTGTCTGTGAATGAGAAAAGGCCTTAATGCTAGCAAATATGTATAAATTTCTTGGAAGGAACGCCATATAATGTAATACTGGTGTTGACCCAATATCTTGAAGAAACCAAAAAGATTCCAACAAATATCAGATCATAATCTGCATTATCATTCATCATTAGACCTGAAGTACTGGTAATTTCATTGGTTTGATAGTCTTCTGAATAATTTCCGTATCACTCGGCTCTCCTGAGTAAATGCAAGTATATATCCCGTAGTCATACAAGGAAGCGCTTTTTCAGTATCACGCGCGCGCGCCGTTCCTTTACATGGAGAGACACAGCCGGGTGAATCTGTGTCTGTGTTTAGCTGCTATACGATACGAAGTGTACGCGTTGAAGTGCAAGCCGTTAGCGCGGCAACTGCCGCTAAATTTGCCTATAATACTTTCTTTCCATCATAGAAGGCAGAGAGGCACAAAAAATTGAGTTATAGGCCTAAATTTAGGTCTAAATAAGCGAAACAAGGCTCAGTTAATATTTATAGTGTTAGCAATTTATGTCTACTTAATGATAAATGCGTATTAACCACCCCTGTTTTTCTCATGACAATACGAAATATAATGGTTGTGATCCACACCACACTCGGCCTGCGGCCTATCGGTGGTAGGCACCAAAACCTTGATATTTTTTTTCTTATTGCAATGCCAAGACAGGGATAACACTAATGTTGTACATACGTATAATCTCGTCGCATGCACTTTGATAAAAATGTTTTTAATAAAGAAATGTGTGTGGTGTTTAGGCTTTGAAATTTTAAGAATGGTGTTGGCAATTTAGTGCCGGAAATAATTTTTATTCTCTAAACATATTTTTTTAACTGCCTATTGTATGTATACCGACTGTTTCCGGCAGGACTATAGACAAGGGAGAAGTCCTTGAATAATTCATTCCCCAAATTAGAATAAAATGCGAGAATATGTGAAACAGTAGGGTCTATTTCTTATGTTCAATCTGCAAAACATTTTGATAATCCTAAGACAAAAGAAAAAAAAAATAACAACACAAAGCCATATAAACAAAGTTAACAAACAAGAAAGGGAGAAACTACTATATATAAGAGTATAAAGGGACAAAATGAAAGAGAAAAACTATATTTTCCAAAAAATAATTATTCCACAGTAATAAAATATTTCAGATTTATTACACTTACAATGGTTTGAAAGATTGTTCATTTATCAAGTAGAATGCCCAACAATGCCAATTGAATTAACAATAAACGAAACTTAAACAAAAGTAGACTTACGTTGCTATGTGAACACCTCCATGGTTATGTTTGTTGTCATTGTATCAAATTTCCTTTGCGTTGATTAGACTTGTTTTGATAAAAACTAATTGATTGAACCAAAACGAATTTAATTAATTGCACAGAATGAAATTGCAGCAAAAGCATGGCTGAAAATGAAACTGTTTTGTATTTTGAGAATTGATAACCGGTGTAGGCTATGCATATCAAATTCATCCAAATTGAATACCATAAAACACTTATTTGCATGAAATAAGTACGAATTTGAAAGGGAAAACCTATACATTGGTTTTTTAATTGAATTTAAAATGTATTTTTGCTTAATTCTGTGAGACAAAATAAATATTGAATTGATGATTGCATACGACAAATATTTAGTAATTTAGTTTGCAAACACAATAGGATGAGATACCAGGAGACATTTATTCACCTTTCAAATTTGAACCTGCTTCAAACGATCTGGCAACTTGGAATGGGGGTAACTTGAGGCAGGGTTGCATAATAGCCTTTGTTTTCAAAACTAGTGGAACCGTATCAAACAAAAATTGGATTAGATATACGAAAATAGCCCGCCATTTATAATCCGTTTAAAATTTGAATTTTTCAGAATTTTGAACTGATAGCACAAAATTAGAGGATTGCGTTTATTTTGGGACACTCTTAAGAGGCCAATATATGCAGAATAATGCCGGATAAAAAATGCCAGCCGGACGAATTTTTTTTTTTTCAAATTATTTTTGTCGTCCGAACTCAATTGCTCGGTTATAGTAGAACGAGTCGCATGACTTTTCAAGCGTTTAAGGGTGAATGATAACGTAGTGGCATTTACGCACATGAATGGAAACCCCGCAACAATTCTTCAATCCATGGTTATTAAAATTTGTCAAACTACATGTATATAAACTGTTCACTAACGAAATGAATGAATATGACAAGACACCTCAACTGTAAACAATAATGATCAAATGACAAAAAACCGTCAAGTAGTAGTGTGGAAATGCCAACATTTTATCCTTTGTTTGAAAAAGACATAATTATATTTTTGATTAATACTTTGATTGTCGATCATGTGCAAGACCAAGATGACGGACGGTCCAGATTGAGTAAACCTTTTGAAAAAAACCGGTGTGAAAACGCAGATATAGTCCCCCCGGGAGCATAGTCCATCGATAACGGAATACAAGCCGTGAAACTAATATCGAGTGCCTATTCTTTCCTTTACCGTTGTAGGTGAACTGTGAGTCCGACGAACTATACTTACTTCTACATCGTCAGTTAGCGGTTTTACAGCAATTTCGATTATTACTGATTTGTGTAAAGAATCAAGAGAATTTAGACTAGGTTTAGACCGCATTCCTACCGAAGTCCGATTTAGTTTAAAGGTCCATGGCCCTATCGCTAATATCCTCTTCCCCAGAACCCCAGATTTTACCGGAATGGTCGACATTTTGTATCATAAGAAAGCTACTATTTTTCTCATTTACCCTGTGCCATCTTAGGGCTAAAGGATTTTTGGTTTGGGTGTTATGAGCAAAGTGTACTCGCATTTTGGTCGACGCAATATTAGTTTTACACAGACTCTATGGGGCTCACAAAATCACGTTTCTAGCTGACACATCAACACTGGTTAAATATCGGCACGAAACTTTACAGATGGGGTTTTTGTGTGAAGGCCATTCTCTCAAGATGAAAAACTTTATAATACTTAATCGGACCATCCCCTTTAAGTCCGAAGACGTACGCTGCTACTTAACCAATTGTTTTGACAACAAAGGACGGAAGATATAATATCGATTTTAACAGGCATTGTAGTGAATAGTGATATTGATAATTGTTACAAAGTCAACATCCAACTTTTCCCCCAACCAATGCTTGCGTTTCATTTTTTTTTGCCTTTAACAAAAAAATGAACTTTCGGCATGACCTTTTAAACTTCTAAACTTTCCAAATTTGTTTTTGTTGCTTGTCTGTTTGTTTTCATCTTTACTGAAAAATAAATTTCCAAAATTTTACTGAATTTGTCAATTTATTTAGTTATCAAAAGGCGTCATCTATTTGTCTAAATATTAAAATACTTATTAATTTGCACGTACGTGTTACAAGCTGCACCTAAACAAATCGGTAAGTGATAATCCAATGGATAATCTTTTCGGACTTACGTAAATTCGGACTTCGGTAGGGCTACCGTTTAGACCTTTCATGGGTATGATTTATTTGTGATGAAGGGGTGATGAATCGATTTGAACTGATTCCCTTTTTAATCTGTGATGAGAAAGGTTATGTTTGGATTTCATCACCTTCTAAGTATTTTATTTGCCTTTTATTGTTTGCGTAAAAATAGGTAAATATTTGAATTCATTGTTTGAAATGCGGAACTCTTATGGATGATATTTCCTTTAATAACATAACATATGATTGCTGAAGATTAAATTTCATCACAATTAACGTTTTAATTTCAGCCATTTTATTTGGATTGGAAATTTTGAGTATTTGATTTCATGAGTTATTTCGGTGTGCGTGTGTTACGCAAATGCATTCCAATATTTTTGTTTTATACGGTAAGTAATGCATAATTTATCATTTGTGAAGCAAAAGGGTTACCAGACATTACCGTAAGTAATTCATATAATTTGTGAATTAAAAATGGTTATCAGACAAAGGTTTGAAATAAATAATTTTACAAACACCATGTTCACCAGCTCTCGAAGAAATACGCATTAGGTACACGTATCTATAATTTACTTTTCTTCTGCATTTCAAAGCGTCAATTTTATTCATATATTGTTTCAGAGTTAATCAAAAGGGTCAATTTGAGTTGTACATGGGTCAAGTTTTAAAGTTGCTCCGATTTGGATTCATAGGATTAAAACAAGGAATAGTTTTGAGTGTCTCGAATAGTTACTGAAGTAGGGGATAACAAGGTCAAGCCCCATAACTAACCATTTAAGACAGTCAAAACTATTCTTTATTTTAATCCTATGAACTCCACCAATATTTTGCACCATTTTTTATCCAAATCGGAGCAACTTTAAAATTTGACCCCTGTACAATTGACCTTTTTTATTGATTTTTGCTGTTTTAACTTATAACCTGAAACTTTAGTCTGTATATAGTACAAACTATACTTTTTCTGAATCCTTATGGTTAGACAAATAACATGGTGCACTTTTCAACATGATTGGATCAATTTAAAAATTTGACCCCTGTACAATCTTTGTATAGGCGCCCTCTCCTTAAGGCACCACTTTTCAAGCACGTTTCAGGGGTTCCTGTTAGGTAATCTACATATAGTAGGGTTATAAATCAAAATCCCATTCTAGAAGTATGGGGAAGAAGGTTTGAAGATGTTTTTCTAGAGTTTGAAGGGTGCTGAATCAGAATTTTTGGGTCGAACCTCTGGGAAATGTGGGGAACTTTGTAAAATAAGGGGGTTAAATTTGTACAGGGGTAAATTTGAAATCAAGTCAAATTATGTTTAAATGTACACCAATGTATTTGTCTCATTATAAGGATTAAAAAAAGGTATAGTTTGTCCAGGTTCCGACCTTTAGTTAAACAGGTACAGCCCTATTAAGGTTCAAGGTCATCCTGGGGGTAAACCTTACCCAGTGCTCAGATTTCGTTGAAACTGGTGTCAAATTGTTCGTTTTGCCTTATATTACAATGTTTGACATTTGGTTCCGTAATTCATGGGCAAAATGTAACAAGGATCTACAGCGGTCTATAGGGGTCACCAAAACTTGACCTCAAATTGTATACAGAGCTGTCACCCAAAGAATTGAAACTAAATTTCTCCTTCAGTATCACCAGGGCAATAATTTGACACCGGTTTCAACAAAATCTGAGCACTGGATTTGTTTTGCCCCAGAATGACCTTGAACCTTATCAGGGCTGTAACGGTAACTAAAGGTCGGAACCTATACAAACTATAACCTTTTTTTATCCATTAATAGACAAATACATTGGATACAGTAAACAATTTAACCTGATTTTCAAATTTACCGCTGTACAAATTTTACCCCCTTATTTTACAAAGGTCCCACATTTCCCAGAGGTTGGACCCAAAAATTCTGATTACCACCTTCAACTATATAACACATCTCAACCTTCTGCCCCAAACTTCTAGAAGGGGATTCTCGTCATCACCTACTCTATTTAATCAGACTCAACCCTTTTGAACTCGGGATTTGGTTCCAATTTATGCTAGCTCTCGGGTAATACGATTCGTTTAACGCCAGTGGACGGGGGGGGGGGTGGTCATATTTTCTGTTCTAGTTCATGTGAGATAGGGATACCAAAGCCTTTCCAGAGTACACCGCAAATGGCGACAGTGCAACTTCTTAAGTTTAAAATATAAAAATACTTCTTTCTTAGCAAGTGAGGTATTAATAACAAGACAGCCCAAGCTGTAAAAACAAAACCGAATTCAATCTGGTTTTCTCAGGAAAGGTATTTATGTAAATTTATCTACTACTTCCAGACGCAATTTTCCAACAATAACCATATGGACTATTGTACTCCCGAAACACATTGGTATATAAAACAAGCAGTAAATTGAAGGGTAGATTCAAGTCCTAGTCATTGAGGGCAAACAAGTATATAATTATGACTGTACTTATTCTGTGCATGCTCTTCAAGAATCCAGCTGTCACACCATGTCTCCTTGTTGCAGTGCATACAAGTCTTTGGTCGCAGCTGGTTTCACCGGTTACAACCCCAAACCACTGACCTCCACACATTGCTAGCTGGATATGCAGATTGGAACCAATGAAGTTGCATTTTGCCCTGCACATGTGGCTTCACACACCTGTTGTCCAATTAAAAGTAATTTTGTATAAAATATAACAGCTGTGTGGAATGTGTGCACCAGCAGGTTTATGGCCCCCCCATTGTTTCCCGCCATATTGCCAAGGTCGAAAAGCAACTTCCTGTTTAGTTGTTTCAATCGGCGACTCAGCCCAGCACCATGGGGTGTAGAGGTTAGTGGGTTGCACTCGGTGGGTATGATCCATCGTTGAACGCTTATTCTCAGAAAACAAAGAATAGATTTAATATAAAACGCAATTCTTACTGATCCTTCAATTCTGCTATGTTAATATGTTGTGTCTGGATTCTCTCATTAAAAACTTTAATTGTTGAAAGCTTTAAAATTAATTCCTGTTGAAGTTTATGTAAATTACCTATTGTTAGAGTGAAGAGGAACTCGAAAACAAAATGGATTTTTTTTTTCACACCGGCTATTAAAAGAAGGGCAATTTTTTTGATACGAGCCATCGGTTTAATGAGACACACACTAAAGTGTTTGCCTCGGTCGAGGAAAGGGCACCTTGGTGTGAATATTTTTCTTTCTTTCTTTTTTTTTTTGAAATAGGAAAGCTCCTGCACTTGAAATAACACGGTCGTACAATGTTGACTGTTTTGTTCTTATATATTATACGGGACACGGACTCCCGGCAGTCCTTGAAACATTTACAGACATTTTCCCACGCAAACACAACCTTTCGGGTAATCCATTGACGAAAACGGAAATGAGAGCACGGGTGAGAGCTAATACCAAACGCCCTTAGGCTGTCCATTAGAGAAAATCAACAGTGGTTTACCACAATGACATTTTCGCCTGCTTAACATAATTCTTGAATTATTTGGGTGTAGAGTTTGACTCTCTACTCGCCGTAAATGTAGCTGAAGGCATTTCAGACATTCACTAGACACGAGTCTCTAGTAGCCATATCTATATTGCCCCAAAGGGATTAAATGGACGCGGTGACGGCATTGTGTAACACGGGGTTAGTATACATGAGTTGCTTTTATTTGTGCTGCACTAATAATGACAACATGATATACAAACATTGTATATCAACAGGGATTTAAAAGACAATTTGACCTGATTTCAAATTACCCCTTGTTCAAATTTACCCCTTATTTTACAAGTCCCAGACATTTCCCAGAGGTTGGACCCAAAAATTTCTGATTTAACACCCCTTCAAAAGATATAAAAACATCTTCAAACCTTCTTCCCAAACTTTTAGAATGGATTCTGATTTATAACCTACTAGATTTAATCACTAACCTTTGGCATCTCGGGATGTGTTACCAATGTATGATAGACTCTCGGGTAAGACGATCGGTTAAACGCCAGTGACGGGGGGGGGGGGGCGGGGGGGGGGTCATATTTTCTGTTCTAGTTCATGTGGAGATAGGGATACCAAAGGACTGTACCAGAGTACAAACTGCAAAGTGGCGACAAATGCCAACTTTCTGAAAGGTTAAAAATATAAAATCATACTTCTTTTTAGCAGTGACGGTATTAATAACAAAACATGCTCCAAGCGTAATAAAACACCGAATTTCAATCTGGTTTTCTCAGGAAAGGTAATTTTTTAATTATCTTACACTTCAAGCACAGCGCAATTTTTCCAAAACAATATACCTTATGGAATAGTGATACTCCCTGAAAATCCTGGGTATAGCAAACAAGCAGTAAATTGAAGGGGAGATTCAAGTCTAAGTCATTGAGGGCAAACAAGTATATAATTATGACTGTACGTGATTCTGTGCATTATCTTCAAGAATCCTGCTGTCACCACACTGTTTCTACTTGTTTGCAGTGCATACAAAGTCTTTTGTCCAGCTGGGTTAACCGGGTACCACCACTGACCTCTACACTGGATAGCGGGGATAGCAGATTGAAAACCACATGAAGTTGCATTTTGACCTAAACAATGTGGCTGCACCTTATTGTCCAAGTTAAAAGAATTTTGTATAACATAGAAATCGTGTGGAATGTGTGCACCAGCAGGTGTAGATTGTTTCCCGCCATATGGCTAAGGCGAAAAGACAACTTCCTGTGGTTCAATCGGAGGACTCAGACCAGCATCCAGTGTAGAGGTAGTGGGTTGCCTCGGTTGTATGACAATCGTTGAACGCTTATTCTCAGGATGAAAACAAAAATAGCATGAACACCGACCCCTCTTTCCTTCCATAGTGCACAACTGGGTTCGGATCCCCACGGCTTATCTTTCTTGATTCATTTCCCCGCTCCCCCAGCGCCCTGGTGCTTTTTCGGTTTGTTTATTTTATGTGTATACAACGCATTCTTACGTGAGCCTGCCAATGCTGCTAGTTTTTATTGTTTTGTGTATGGATTCTCATGAAAAACTTTAATTTTGAAAGCTTTAAAAATAATTGCTTATTTATGGAAATACTCATAGTTTTGGAGTGAGAGGAACTCGAACACAAAAGGATGTTTTTTTCACACAGGAGATTAAAAAGGGGGGCCATTTGAACTAGCCATCGGTTTATGAGAGACAAAACACGAAAGTGTTGCCATCGAGGGAAAGGGCACCTTGGGTGGGAATATTTTCTTCTTTCTTTTTTTTTTGGAAATAGGAACACGTTAATGCACATTGAAATACACGGGGCTTTACCATGTTGAATGTTTTGTTCGTATACGGGAAACGACTCCGGCAGTCTTGAAAACATGTACAGATCATTTGCCCACGCAAAAACCTTTCGGTCATTCATTGACGAAAACGAAAGAGAGCACGGGGGAGAAAGCTAAGACCAAGGCTCCTTAGGCTGTCCATTAGAGAAAATCAACAGTGGTTTACCACAATGACATTTTCGCCTTTAACATTAATTCTTGAAGTTATTTGGTGTAGAGTTTGACTCTCTACTCGCCGTAAATGTAGCTGAAGGCATTTCAGACATTCACTTAAGACACGAGTCTCTAGTAGCCAGATCTATATTGTACCCAAAGGGATTAAAATGGACGCGGTGACGGCATTGTGTAACCACGGGGTTAGTATACATGAAGTTGCTTTTATTTGTGTCTGCACTATATGACAACAGGGATATACAAACATTGATATATCAACAGGGATATAAAAAGAGGGGTGACATACATAAACAAACATACCTCGGAATACCCTAAAGAATGCACCCAAATTTGATTCCCGAAGCCTCTGAAGACATTCCCGACTCCAGCAAGGAGACGTGAAAAAGTGTATACTAAAATTGATACTATCCACAGGGATATGTCAACATGGATCCTCACAGCATGGCCACACAGCAAAAATCACTCGCGTATACATCCCTTAAATCCTAAAAATGCATTTTTTTTCCAACTTCTCAAATCACGGAGTGGAAGACCCTCTGCCTAGTGTTTAGGGTGAAATTTCTCCAGATCTAACAAGGAGACCAATTGCGCCACCTCCCTTTTTGCGTGATCGTCAGGTTGCTATAGTCCATTTTCTATAGGGACGTAGGGATATACCCAAGAAACCCTATAAAGATTGTCCTTCAAATTTATACCCAGTATCATCTTAATTATGTTAAAGGAAACCACAAGCGGCTCGGGGCCGACCAGGTAACCTTTCCTCAGTAGTCTTCTTTGTGTTGAGCTATCAGTTAATCCGATGACATCATCATCATACTCCCAGGTCCCAATCGATGACCAAGGCTTGGGACCGATCACTGCGATGAATGGAGCTTGTACCTATCAATGACAAACGTTTGATAGATTTTTGCAGCATATAGCTATCTATCGTATGTAAACGTTTTACCTAACTATTGACCACCAACAAATATCAACAATTAGATTAAGTCTTATATTGTCATTTAGTCGGAAAATAACTTCAAACATGGTCAAAACCCTCCCCTCAGTAAACGTCATTAACATACCGGACAAAATGTATTATTTATGAATTAGCAGATGAGACAACGTTTCGATATGGAAATTGAATCAGTTTGGCTTTTTCTTTATTTTATACCATTTTAGACTGGAAGCAGGTGCCGTCCGGGCCCGTCTTTCTTTTAACTTTAGGGCTTAGAGTAACATAAACTTTTAAATAGAGAAATGAATAAAATTAGGGAGAATGCGAATTTCAACATCAACTTAGAGCTGGATTGGCTTCGAATTTTGTAGAATAACCCCTAGTCCTATTTATAGGCCTATATCTGCTAAAATGTTACGAGACGAGCTACTTCTGTAGTTGCAGGGAAGGTGGGAATATTCCCACCTTCCCTGGTAGTTGTATTCGATTGTAATGTTGTGGGCGACTGCGATGCCGCCGTGTGACAAACCAATTAGTTGTAAAGGAGTACCGCCGATCGTTATGGCGAATCGGAACCTGGTGTTTCTGATGTTGCCATCAGTCACAATAAAGATATTGATTGCCAAGGTTACCTACCTGTCACCCCACAATGGGAGCACCCCCCGGAAAAAAGCCTTTGGGCACATTTTTTTCAAAAAACGGCCGTGGGACGTTTTCCCGGCAAATTTTAGTCCTAGAACCACTTCAAACATAAATGAACACCCTTTCCATCTTTTATGTCTGAGATCTTACTAAACACACTCGTCACCGTGACATCAGAGGATGACCTGCAAAACATCAGCGAACTAATAACACTAGTAGTGTATTCGTCCCTGAACTAACAGACGGTAAATCATAAACTTTTGTTTGCTGTCTCTACAAATATTTGAACTTATCATTTTTTGGTCTTTCTCACACTTCTGCCTTTGGTTATAATTATGTTTTTAATTCAACTGCTGCTCCACGCAGTGCGTTGCTCATCAATACTCACCTTAAATTCATTATTGTTCCGCTGTTATTTTATCCTCCACTGGGATATCTTGTTTTTTTTTTTTTTTTTTTTTTTTTTTTTACAAATATTGATATCCATTGCTTTTTATTTATTATTGTTCCCTGTTTCATTTGTACCTACCTCTTGCCTTCAATCTAATTTAGGTCTCCCCATCATTTTGCAAATCTGTGGGTTTTTTTTTTCCGTTAACACTTAAGTTGTCCTCAATGTTGGAAATCGGGTAATCAATCAATTATCCAACTTCAGCAACTGTTAATGTGGTGTGGATTGCTCTGTTCATGTGTAACTTTGTCGCTAATTTTCACTCAAATATGCGCTTGTTTTGTTTGTTTTGCTTGTCATACCCATGATTTAAAAATCTCAGACCCAAATGGTGCAAGGTTTGAAAGATTGATATGATCTTTTGCCACTCTTGTTATGATTTCATAAATGTGGGTATTGGCATTTTTTTTTTTCAAGTTTAATCGCTTTCAATATTTTGGTCATATAATATAATGTCTAATTTTTCTTTCATCGTCGGTTACTTGGTCTCATTGCGCCATCTACTCAACCACTCCAATGCATTATGCATTTTATTGTTACGGCCTACACAATTCTTGGTGACACTTTGCTAATTTTTTTTTTTATTTGTTTTCTCATCTTTGTCGTGGTTCAGTAAGCTCTCGTGCTGTTTTCAGCATTTGTTTTCCTCACAAATGGCATCACTGCGCCAACGTGGAGATATGGAGTAACCATTTTATATAGTGTGTTTTTTTTTTCTTTTAAATAGATTTTATTTTATATCATTTTCACACCCATGTGACTCCCTATGCTAACCTGTTCCGACTATGTAGTTTTGCCTATTTTTATCCATGTGCCCTCCTTCCCCTAACCATATTGTTCATATGATTTCCTACTGGAATGCCGATTATGTATTGTACCACTGCCTCATAATTTAGTACCTTATTTGCTATATGTTGCATTTACTTAATTAAACCTTACAATACAAATCCCTTAGATTTAGTCATATTAAGGGTCAAATCTTCTTTGCTCCAACTCTGAACCATTGAGGGGCCTGTAATGCACTCTCTCCATTTGCGCGTCACTGTTGTTTCTTCTTTTTTTATAATAGTTTTTGTTTTGTGCTCTTCCTCTTTAAATTCATATTGTTTTTATCACAGACCCTATGGTTCCAGGTTGGAAAAGAATTCATTTATGTTCATTTTTTTTACCCACCATGATTGGGCGATCCGTGAATATAGACCAGTAATGATTTAATTACATTATTTGCACGTACCAGGTTTTAATTTATTATGTACTATTTAGTATACTCCAATACCTTTCCGTGACTCATTGACGTCACGCGTTCAACAGTTTGCTCTGCGTATATTTTTTTTTTTTCGGCACTCGCTCTATTCACAACGCGCGCGTGCATATCATCCCTGGTCACCGCTTTCGTTTTGACGCTGCAACTATGAACTACACCTGAGTCCTGATGTTGAACCTATGTGGTTACAAAAGGTAACCAATCGATTTTCCAACTTGCACTGTGATTGGTATGATGGGCCTTTCTTCATTAGGGCTAACTGTGTCCTCTAGATTACCGCCAATTACCTGTTATTGTTGGTCTCCCTTTCATACCTATGCCTAATGTTAGACCCCCAGGTGCAGGTTGGATAGATCTACTATCATTCATTTTTTTCTAAATATTCCCTTTTTGGTCCATGAAACATAACCTCTTTTATTTTTCACGGCCTCTTGATGCGTTGTATTTCTTTTTGTTATTACTCTCATCTCTTGGATACTTGTTCGCATTGCTACCATCTCTCTACCCTCTCTACCATCCCGAAAAGATGAGTAGGTGAGCCTGACCTCCCTGCCGTTGTCTCACTCTGTATACTTTCCTGTACGCTGCCTACAGCATGTCTTGCGTCCACATTCTGGCTATATTCTTCTCATACTTTGCGTTGTTTCAGAAGCTCTCAATGTGTTTTTTTTTCAGCATTTATGCTCCTCAAAGGCACCACTGCGTGAACGTGGAGATAGAGCAACCATTAAACACCCTGGTGATATTTTTTTTTTTCTGTTGAGAAATTTTATTTTTCCTCAAATAAATATTTTCTCACACCTTTGTGACTCCCTATGCTAATCTGTTCCGACGATTTAATTCATGCTTTTATTTTTATCTATGTCTCCTTTCCATTTCCCAACCGCGCAGATGTGCAGATGATTCCCTACTGTAATGCATTATGTTTTGTTCCACGCCTCAATGTATTTATGTTCTCTTTATGTGCTATATGGCATGTTAGTTCATATCTTTGTAACATAGCATTCCCATTAGATTTGCTAGAATTAAGAGTGTACCTACTTTTTTTCCTCCAAACTGAACCCATTGACATGGCCCTGTAATCACACTCCATTGAGCCCACTTGCCGTTTTTTTTTTCTAGTTTGGTTTTGTTGTTGCTTTTCCTCATTATGCTTAATTCATGGTCTCTTCATCATACCGGCTAATGGGCAGGTTGGAAAGTAGAATTAGATTTAGGTTTCAGCATATCTTTTTCTTCAATCAGAACACGATGCGACGTGATACAACATATGATTTATATACAATTTTATTGCATCGTACACAGGTCTTTATTTATTATGACTCATTTAGTAACTCAAATTACCGTTCCTCGACTTAGTGACTAACGCGTTCACAGCTGCTCTCTATATCTTTTTTCGCCTCGGCTCTATTCACACGCGCGCATAGGCATTATCAATCCTGGTCCCGGCGTTACTTTTTGCCGCGCAACTAATGAACTACACACTGACGTCACTAGATGTTGATCCCCTTACTTTGGATTACAGAGGTACCAATCCATTTTCCGAATTGCACTGTTGATTGGTATGATTGCTCTCTTCATGAGAGTAAATGTCGCCTCTAAAACCCCTCCAGTGACCGTATTGTTGGTCTCCCTTGTCATACCTATGGCCTAATCTTAGACCCCAATGGTGCAGTTGGGATAGATTGCTTTCATTGGGCATTTTTCTCTAAATAGCCTTTTGGTTGAAAATAAACACTCTTTATTTTTCCACTGCTCTTGCAGTGTGTACTACATTTCTTTTTGTTATTATACTCCTCTCTTTTTGGATACTTGTCGCCTTCTCCCTCTCTCTATCTCCATGGTGTTTATGCATATTTATGCAGGCCTAATACACAATTTCTGCGGTCACATTCTGCTATAGTTTTCTCATACTTTGTCAATTGTTTAGTAAGCTCCTCGTATTTTTTTTCATTTTTCAGCATTTTTGTGTCCTCACAAAGGCCCATGCGCTAACGTGGAGATCTGGACTCACCATTACTTACTTGTGTGATATTTTTTTCTGTTTGTTTTATTTGTTTTTTTTTCAAAATAAATAATCTTTTATCACAACCCATGTAACTCCCTATTCTAATCTGTTCCGACTTTGTATTCATGCCTTATTTTGATCTATGTCTCCTTTCCACTGCCATATGTTCATATGATTCCTACTGTAAGCAGGATGTCTGTACACAACTTACCACTGCCTCATTAAAGTTTATGTATCCCTTATCTGCTATAACGTCATGTTGTTAATTATCTGTTACATAGCAACCCCAATTAGATTTGGTCCAAGAAATTAAGGTGTACCTAATCTTCTTGTTCTCCAACCGAAACCATTGATGGCCGTATACACACTCCACTGAGCCACTTGCCTTTTTTAATTGTTTGTTTTTGTTGTTCTTCTCATTAATTTAATGGTCTTTAATCATCGGACCCTATGGTTGCTGTTGAAAGAGTTCTATTTAGGGTCACTTTTTTCACATTACTCAGAACACGATGCAATCGTGACATAGACCAGTTTTGAATCAATGTATATTTGCACGTACACAGGTTTATTATAATGAACTTTTTTTAGTATACTCCAACTACTTCTCTACTCATTGACTGTCAACCGTTCAGACTTGCTCTGCGTATATGTTTTGCCTCACCTTTATTCAGGCGCAGCGCTGCATTAGGTGGTCCATGACAACCTTACGTGTTTGATGCTGCAAATTATACCTACACACTTAGTCACTGATGTTGACTGACTTCACTGGATTAAAAGGTAACAATCCATTTTTCACAACGCGACTGTGTTGATTGTTTATGGCTCTCTTCATTAGAGTAAATAAACCAGGCTGTCTCATCCTGTACTTATGTACCCTATTTCGTTTTAAAATTTTTTAGTTTGGTTTTTTTTTTTACATCCTGCTCTTGGCTGATAGACATGGTACCTAACCTACTTTCCAACTTCACTGTTGATGGTCTATTTAATGTTCATCACTAGAACCTCCACAGTTTCTCTCTTTCCCCATTGTGTTGCTTAAGTTGCTCTTCACTTTTTCTGGGATATTTTGAAGACCCCAATGATGCAGGTTGGAAAGACAGTTAAAACTCATTCGCACTGATACTATTTTTTATTTTTATCCATTACCCCATCACAATAGGAAGTTTTCATTTGATCATTTGTAATGTGGCGTATTTATAAGTAATCATTATGGCCAGTGCACATGCGAGATTAAGTTTTGGTAACATCACTTACATAATTTTTTCTGCACCGATTATTTGTTGGTTTATTGTTGTTTTTTTTCCTACATCACCCACTGGTTGTTGTTTTTTATTAATTATAGACTTTTTGTTCTTAGGTTAATTGCAGAAATAGCTTTAACTTTATTAGCTATTTGTTTGGTATTGTGCATTATTGAATTTAGTAAATAAAGTAATCAACTGATCAAATGGTGAAATGTTGTATTTTTTATAATATATCTTTTGTAATTCTATTGTTTTGTGTGTTGTATTTGCCCAGTGTCTTGTTATTATCTCTTCTTCTTTTCTTGGTGTCCTTTTAAACTTTTTTCCTTGCTCGTCTATCCCAACTCCTGATCTCCCTTTCTATTCTCACAGTGACGCTCCTTTCCTTCTGGTAATTCCTATATACTACTACTTTTCTCTCCTAACAATCGTCCACCTCCTCTCCGGCACTTACGCTCCAACACTATAACTTCCTGCCTTCTTCGTCTCGCATTTCTGTCTCTCCTTATCTCTTTGCGAGCTTCTCTCCTTCTCCTCCTTCTTGCACTTTCTTCTTTTCTTCTTCTGTTTTCTTCTTCCCATTTTCCATCACTCCTTTCTGACTTTCCCAACTACTTGATTTCTTCTTTCTGTTTCTTGCCTAATTTTTTTTGTCATTAATTCATTACCCTCCTTAAAACCCTCCTTCCTTTCTTTACTTATTACTAATGATACTTTGTCCATTTCTATTTTTGTATTTCTGTTAGCTTAGTACTTAGCCCCTTAGCCCCTTGTTTTTTTTTATTTTACCTCTTGCTGGTGGGCTTTTTTTTTACTTTTCGTCTGTTGTCTGACGGACTTGTCCACACAAAACATCCTGTCTACAGGTATTGCTTTCCTTTTTATTATCAACCCCCCCTCCCCCTCCTTGCCTTCTCCTCTCTTCTCTCTTACCTTCTCTCTTCTTTCTCCTCGGCTTCCTCTCTCCTTTCCTTTTCTTCATTTGTCATTCTTTTCTCCATACGCTTCTCTTCTTTTTTTCATTTCACCCTCACGCCTACCCCTCCATTTCCAACTTCCTCCTACCGCCCCCCTCCTTCCCTCCCACTCTTCTTTCTGCGTTCCTGTCCTCCGCTTCTTCTTTCACAACTTTCCTCCTCCTTTATATCTCCTCTCTCATTCTTTTTCTCTCGTCCATAGTAGGAGGAAGACTAGGAGATCTCAAGGTTGACTGAGGGGGAATAAAGTATGAAGGGGGGGAGTTGGTACGGGGGAAAAAAGCACGCGACACGCGAGTGGGAGTCCTGTGGTGTCCTGCACATGCCACGTCATCTTTCCCCGTCCCCCCTTTCGTCGTCGTGCATATGCTCCACTCTTTCCCATTTGATCTTTCTCTTTTGCTCTCCAGAGCTGCGCTTCAAGTTAGATCGGGGAAGGGGGGGGCTAGAAGAGGATCGGATCTCCTCCTCCTCATCCCTTCTCTTGTCTGTACTCGAGCTTCTCTGGCATCGCAGAGCCTCTCATTGGAGGCGCTCATCTCATTCTTTCTCTGAATATTCTACATCATGTCTCGGTGTCTCATCAACGCGAAGCAGATGAGTCTTTCTAGGCGCCACCCAATTACTTTCAGAAGCTCTTGTCGTGCGATATCACTACGCTTCTCTATTGAAACTGCGCTCATTCCCTTCTTTCTCTTCTCCTATCTTTTTCGTGCAGATCTATCTGCTCCTCTCTCCGATTGCATTTTCTTTTCTCGGGGGATTTCTCAGATCTAGGGTTCTCTCCGCTCAGAAGCCCCTCTCATCGGCAACATAGGGATTAGCCGATTGCCCTTCTCACAACACGCAAATCCCCACGCGCGAAGTAGATACACCGGGCCCCAAAGAGTGATGGCTCTCTCTTTTCCTTTTCCTTGTTTCCTTGCCTTAATAATCCGTTAGTAATTGCTATGCCATGTATAAAACGAACTACCAATTTAACCATCATATTTCACGACGAAGACGTTCGCGCATCATTAATTGATTTTTTCACCAACACTAAATTGAACAATTCAAACTTTTCCCTTTGCAATCAATATCCTTAACTACCACAGACCCCATATCATCTCAAAAATGTGACCAAAAGAAGATAAAAGAGAGGGAAAGGTGTGGGGGTGAGGGTGGTGGTGTATTAAGAGGTAGGTCCTCATCCGCCCCTACATTCCCTCCTCCACTCCAACAGGTGACCACCCCTCCTTCACCACATCCCAACAACTCTGGTTCTGACTCCCGCGATCACAATCAACACTGACGACAAACTTTTACCATAAAAACGACACTAAAAACCATCAAGCAACTACTCATTTCCCATATTCCATTCAACTGAACTAACTGAACTGTTCAACTCACTCTCAACAACTCATGGCAGTCCATTTCAACATGCCGTAGTATCACAAATCATATGGAAAGAAATCACTAACTACCTTGCTCACCTAACCATTTTCTCTGCTGTCGTGCTGGTCTCTGTTAATTTTCATCAGAACATGTGCTACTGCAATTACTGAAAAGTACCAAATAATCACACCGAGGACCCAAGATACACCACCCTCACTTTATGTGCTAACGTACCTTAACACAGAGGAGCAAAACTAACTGGCATATGAAGGGAGTTGGGTCTTACAATAACAAATCACCTCCATCATAAAACTCATCGACAACAGCACAACACCAAGAGACCAGAATTGGGACTCACTTCAATAATCGAACTCACCACATTACCCCAACATAGACCCACCAGAACGTCGGAGTATTTACAACAGACTGCAATGAACACACAATCCAAAGTTTAACAGTAGCTTCAGCAGTGTGGAGGGATTGGGTAAGGAGGGGGATGAGTTATGTAGCAAGGTGGGAGAGGAAAGAGGGAAAGGGGAGACGAAGGAACCACAGTAGACTAGAGAGTTGACGAACTTTGCGGAGAAGACAGAGAGAAGATAAATCCGAAGGTCAGGAGGGAGCGATGAATTTGTGAGCCAGAAAAGATACCAGGTAAGCCCGACATGCGGCAGGTAAGAGCATGGTTATATACTCTGGGGTGGCAAAAAGGGAGGTGAGATGACAACGGGGAGTGAAGCAAAAGGGTGAAGGGGAGAATGGACCCACTTCTCACTGAACTAATTAAAACTAACGTTATGTCTATATGTCGGTGCTTTAATGTCAATCTTCTCATTATTCCACTCATTCCACATTAATGACTTTAATCCAACACATCACTTTGCAACGCTTATATCCTAACTTAACAGAGCCTACAAGAATTACGCCTACCCAGCCAGCTCATTGATAACATCTATCACCAACTCCACGACACAGACTCCACACTAGGGGGAGCTGGGACGCAGTCAACATCACTGTTTGTACCCTCACTACAGTAAAGTTTGACAACCTTTGGTAGTAGTGGACCCTCTGTATCGACGCTAGGTAGGTAGTACCTCAAATTGTGGTATGACCTTTTCAATAGGGGCCAATTTAAGTTACACATGGGTAAACTTTTAAAATGCTCCATCATGTTGAAATGTACGGCAATATGTCCGTCTAGTCATAAGGATTAATTCCAAAAAGTATAGTTTGTACCAACTATGACCAATGGTTTTGGAGTTATAAGGGTACAAGTGGCACACTGGAAAAAGGTCATTTCTATTTGTACAAGGGGTCAAATCGGAAGTTGCTCCAATTTTGTTGAAAATGATAGAAGTTGTTCAATCTAGCTTGAAGAATTCCAAAATAAGGATAGTTTTGTAACCATCTGCAATGCATAGTTCCCATGATATGGGACAAAATAGGCATATGCAACATACCCAATTGGTGCGTTGACCTTCTTTGACCCTTATCCTCCGTAAGTAAGCATTAACATAATACAAACTATCCCTTTTCTTAATCCTTAACCTCAGCCATACTTCAAGTATTTAAATATAATCAATTAACTTTTTTATGTGACCCCTGAGCAAATTGAATGACCTTTTTTTGACATTTTAGCCATTTTACTTATAACTCAAACCCATGGTCGTAGGTGGTCCAAACTATACATTTTTGAATCCTTATGATTAGATGGACATATTGCATACATTTCAAACATGATTGGGGCTATTTTAACATGGTGTTTGACCCCTTTTAAACTTAACTGGCCCCTATTGAAAAAAGTGATACCACAATTTGAAGTACTACCTACCTCAGCATTGATGTAGAGGGTCCATACTACTACCAAGGTGTCAAACCTTTTCTGTGGTGAGGGTAAACGAAACATCCTTAAATAAGGCCCCTATGATATTCTGCTCTCCTCTACACCTGGGATATTTGTCACTGACACTACAGATCATTTCCCAATATTACTCATTACATCACTTAAGGATAAGCATGCCACAAAAAACACCAACACTACCGTGACTAACATGATCGCAACATTCGCACATTTAACCGTATACTCAACACTGAATCATGCGAAAATATACTCACAGAAAATTACCCAAACATAGCGTACAAACAACTTCATTACGCCCCACAACTTATACGAATCATTACAACGAATCATTCACCTTACAAGCAGACCCTAAAAAATCGTAACCATAAACAGCCCTGGGTGACAACAGCAATTTCTAAGTCAATAAACACAAGCACGGCCTCTATAAGAACCGACCTGAAAAAACCCCCCAGCAACCAAACAACAATACAAACAATACAAAAACCAATTAACTCACATTATTCCGTGTTGCCAAGAAACACCAACAAAGAAACAATTCAAGAAAACCTCAAAAGTGGCATCTCACCAAACCTGGACATTCCCAACACATTCTGGTAGGAGGTATCCCTAAACAAATCCCGACCTTTTCACTCATAAAATTAAGCATATCACTGACCCGCTGACATAGCTGACGCATTTAACGATCACTTCACTAAGACCGCTGGGGGCAAAAACTTAGCTAACAAAAGTCCACCCTCAGTAACCATTTAACAAACACCTTCCAAAAAACACATTCACCTCAATGTATTTGCCTGAATCCCGTCACTCGTGATGAATGCACAACTTCGCCACCTGTTAAACCTGGTCAAAGTGCGGGTACCGACATGATTGATCCTGGGATTGCAACAAATCATATGATAACACATTTTCGCCTCTGATGCACATATTTAGCCAATCCCTTCTCACCGGAACATTCCCAGATCACCTCAAGTCAGCCAACAGTCATTCCTATTTACCAAAACAAGATTTCACAACATTGCAATTTACAGGCCCATTTCTGTTCTTCCATCTTTTTAAAACGACTTGAAAAAGTCATGTAACCCCGTCTTTCTACATTCTTCACAACAAACATTCTTGTCGATGAACAATCCGGTTTTAGGCCCAACTGCACTTACATGGCACTCCTTGAACTAACACCCAACCACCTCACCTTGCCTAAAAATGAACTCCACACCATGGGGGTATTCCTGTGGATCTCTCCAAGGCTTCGACACCATTGACCACCACATTCTTTTCACAAGCTTTACTTACCGGGGTCCGTGAGTAGCCTTGGCCGTGGTTCAGGAGTTACCTACTACCGCTCACAATCAGTCTACTTACACTCCACCGCATCATCCCTCAAACCTATCACAGTTGGCGTCCCCAAGGCTCAATCCTTGGACCCTACTTTTCATCATTTACATGAACGACGTCACTAACATCTCTAACAACACTAAAACTAATCTTTTTGCAGATGACACAACATTTTTTCTTTCCAACCGCTCCCTTAAATGCCACTTATTAACACATGAATCTGAACTCGCAAAATCACTGACTGGTTTTGTAACAAAACTTTCTCTCTCTCAATGTTTTTAAACTGACAAAGCTACATGCTTTTCTCTACGAATAACACAACACAACCGAAACCTTAACAATAATACCCAGACAATCTCGCAGTACACTACCAAATTTCTTGGCATCACTCGACGACAACTAACCTGGAGGAAACCTCAACTCTGCACCACCAAAGCTCCCACCAATGGTACAATCTACGAGTTAAACACCACCTTCCCGACTACACCTTAAAATCATTATAAAACACTAGTTCTCCCAACCTTAGCTACTGTATCATCATCTGGGCCTCCAACTAACATTCACGACTCACAAACTAAATATCACAAATGGGCCCATTCGCACTATCACAAACTCCCCCCAGAACTCACACGTTGCCATTATTTCACTCACTGAAAACACTTATAAGAGCACCTCAACCAACGTCAAACAGCGCTCTTCATGTTTGGACTATCACACAATCATTTACCATCATTGACCTCCAACTTCAGGAATTACTTAACCACAAACAGACTAATCCCACAGCTATAAGACCAGACAAGCCGACAAACTTCTTCTTCCCCTCCCAAAATCTCCTCTGAAAGCACTTTATTCAGTATCACGGCGCAAAACTTTTGAATGATCTTCAGAATCCCATCACAACAATTACAAACAAAAAGACTTTTAAAGCTCAACCTGAAAAAACATCTAACAACTACATACATTTCTTTTAAATTTCTCCCCAAATCCTCATTTCTCTTACCTTTTCTTCAACCTTTCTTCTATCTCTCGTCTTACCTTTCCTCAACCTCTTCCTCTTCTATCTCCGCTTCCTCATTATGAAATATTATTACATACCTCATCAAGACATTTATATTCTCTCTTCTTCCAAATTCGCGTATCCCGTTTTCCCCGTTAAGTGTTTGTTTAGCTATGATATTGTTTTTTTTTTGTGTTGTTTGTCCGCTGGTTTGTTTTTTTTAATGGTAATTTACATGTAACATTTTCTATATACACCCTTACGTGTATCAATTTTTTATATTAAG
Organism: Ophioderma brevispina; assembly: GCA_023653785.1. Classification (NCBI taxonomy): domain Eukaryota; kingdom Metazoa; phylum Echinodermata; class Ophiuroidea; order Amphilepidida; family Ophiodermatidae; genus Ophioderma; species Ophioderma brevispina. The sequence goes on from JAMKCH010000774.1 coordinate 69,803, forward strand.
TATATTTTACTTTATGTATTACAGGGCCCGCAATAACTATAAGCCCTTTCGTGTTGTCCATTACTGTTCCTAGCATATAATATATATACCTCACCAGTTATCTTACACAGCTACAATTGATACGTTATGTATATTATATATTAGACTGTACTTTTCATTCTGTCACGTTCGATATGTTATGCTGAATAAAATTGAATTGATTGAATTGAAAAAAAAAATTGAAAAAATTTCCGGACGCCGTATTTGGAAACTGTTAGCCAAATTGGAGATTCTACGTAACATCACGATATATGTTACATAGTGGATGTTCCAAATATGGTTGGAAAATATATAAGGAGTTGTTTTTCAGGATTACCCGATGACCTAAAAATAATTCTTTCGGCAGAGATTTAATCAAGAAGAAGTCCTCCATTTTTCCTTGCGAAATTTAAGGAATATTTAATAAAACACTGTATAATGTTTTCCTCCACGTAACAGCCAATTAGCCAAGAGCATTAGATCATATAGGCTAAAACCTGGAAATAGCTCATAAAAAGCTGAATTTGTCAGGATAAATCTAGGAATAGGAGTAGATATTTAACATACTAAAAGGTCCCCGAAAATCCTCTGGAGCTCTCTCCGAAATTCAAGATGGCGGTCAAAATGGCCGCCATTTTCCAATTTTATAGTATCTTTGCAACCTGACAAGTTGGAAATACAAATAAAGTTGTCCAAAAATATGTTTTAAGCACAAGGAATTACAATGAAAGTCATTATTTTGAGAGTTCAAAACTTACAAGTACCCAAATCAAGATGGCGGTCGAACATGGCCGCCATTTTCCAATTTTATCGTATCTTGCAACCAGACAAGTTGGAAATACCCAAATAAGTTCAAACATATGTTTTAAGGCACATGTTGGGAATGCAATGATTTTGAAGTCATTATTTTTTGAGCGTTCAAAACTTACAAGTACCCAAAATCAAGATGGGTCCAATATGGCCGCCATTTTCTAATATGTTTGTTTATCCTAACTTCAATATGCAAATTAGAAATACAATTTAGTGTCTATAGTTTGTTTTTAGGCATAGGTAGAATCTAATAAAAGCATGTTGAAGAGTGCCCAAAACTAATAGCTAACCAAAAAGAGACCACCATTTGTTATCCTTTATCCTAACTTTTACAACCAATCAGATTAGAAATACATATGTAAACGGGCGAGGTCTTAAATGGTTTTGCGTAAGCCTCGCGAGTCCGCAACGGGCTCGGCAATTTTTATTTGACCATATAAAGTCTTTATCTTAACAAATCCCCAAGTCCACTCCTGACTCATTTGCAATGACAAATTTTTTGGAAGCTTCCATTTTTTAATGCAATAAATCTTTAAATTCACGATTCACATTCAATTTCACAAAGGACGCCTTCAGTGTTTAATTCAGCAGCCTTCACTGAAAACTTGGCATGCTTTATTGACCTTAGTTAATCTCTGGAGTTAAATCTGAAGAATCTTAGTTTGTAAATTTTGCAGACTAAAGCCACCGGACGGGTTATAGTAATCAACCCAGAGAATTGTCGAGACGACAAGCCCAAAACCTAACTAAAGGAAGCAGACTCTTCCATAACAATTCACCAAGCTGGTTCCCCAAACCCCCAGAAGGACTTTTAGTCCTTGAATTCTCATGTTCTTAATTCTCACATTGATTATTAATTTTCTTTTACTTTTGGCTGATTTTTTTATTTTCCAAAGTGCTATTCAAAATTATACAAATATTTTTAAAAAAGCCTAATTCAAGTTCCTTAAAGTGTCTTCCAAATTAAATAGGATCCTTTTTTTAAAATTGACTACACATTAACTTAATTAGAAATCATGATTGTAGCAAATAATCTTCTTTCAAAGCAATCAGTTAAACCATATACGAGTGAAAGTGTGTGACCAGGGAAAAGAAATATGACTCCTCCTCATTGACATCGCCTCTCTTTAACTTTCAACACAGGGATTGAATTATCTCAACCACTTTCAAAATTTTTTTAAAGATCTAAAATTTGCCGAACAACTATCCCCAATTAAAGAGCGGGATGAATTCAGCTTCTGCCACCACATCCCCAAAATGCAGTTGACTTCCGCGAGTCCGCAAAATTCACAAAGGGATGTGGCACAACACCAAATTCTTTCCTTAAAGAGCTTCAACACCTCAGGCAAAATTTTAAATTGCTCATCTAAAAACAATTTACGAGAAACGTGTAGCTTTCTTCAACTCCCTAGTTCAGGCGAGTACGATTGTCAAAAGTGAGCCAAAATTTCCTTTTTAAATTACGGGTTAAAACGACTTGTAAACCTCCCCAAAATACTGGTGTGTTCATAAAGTCCACATTTCCTCTCAATTTCACACCTCCCAAAATTATGCCAAAATTCATGTTTCCGATCAAAACGGTCTCAAAATCATTTCCCAGCCTGATCTAAACAATACCTGGATCTTCTTCCTTAAGATTCGACTCTCTGCACATTTACCTTTCTTCAGCTCACGTGGACCTGGATGAAAACTAACCATTTGTGAGACTAAATGTTCACCAGTATTGATAAGAAAATTAAGCCATCCACTTCCTATCCACACCAATCCAGCATCCCTAGGTATTATTACATGTTTTGAACTAAAAGGAGGAAAATTATGCTATTATTCCCCACCTAAAAAGTGAGAAAAAATAACTTCAAAAATGGCTGACATAGCACATGGCAACAAACCTTTTCATCCATTAAATTTCCTGTTCCTAAAGAAAATATTCCCCCAAATTACCAAAATCTGGGATTCTCAAACATCTTTTCCTGATCGAGAATGCCTGGCTGGTACAGTAGATTTAAAAGACAAGTATCCTCCACCATTGTGAACTCAGGATTTTTCTCCCACCACAAAGTCGGTCCCATGGAGGCAGAACAGCAACTGACTCATTCAGGCTCAACAGAGTGTAATTGCACAAAGTGAGGGCAGAATTCAAACTTGCCAGGGTAGGGCAGGACCAATTTGTTAACACCACCCCCTCCCTATAAGTTCGTCCTCGTGACTTCCATTACTACCTTACAATTTATATTTTACTTAAGCAATATTTCTTTTAAACCCATTTCGAATTCTTCAAAGTTCCATCTCTCACATAGCTGCACATTTTCAGATCTGGGATCTGGAAAAACACCCACCATGTTGTAATCATGCATTGCAAAATGCCAAGTTTAAAAAAGTTGGTAATTCAGTTCAGTTTATGACAATTGGCAAATTCAGGGCTATCAACTCGAGAGGAACGGCGCGACAGATCCAACTCGACTGGAGCTTGCAAAGTTTTCCAGAGTCGCAGAATTCCACTCGTGCCATTTCTTACACACGCAGCAATTATAATTTGTTCTATGCTTCCAGCTCTCTAACAAAGTTGCATAGTGAAAAATTGGCTTTTCACAGGACCTGGTCCGTCTGCTGCAGTCATGACATACAGTTCCAAAATTAACATGCAGTCCATAAAAACTTTACCATTCGTAACCTTGGAATCGGGAAGGCAGTTTTCGAGTTCTTTTAGGTCTCGGTTTGGTTAGAAGTTATGCTTATTGTTCGGTCAACTTCATGAGCTGAATCCTGGGATAGAGTTCGTCCAGGTTCTTCTTGAAGTTTCTGTTGCTCTATTTCAGAGTTGGTTCCCATCATCCTATGTTGAAGCTATGTGTGGGCGCATGAGGACTTTCAAGTTGTCGGAAGTTGTTCACAGTTAGTAGGTTCTGGGTGCTTCTCATCACAAGTCGGATCCAGCATATTTCCGTTCTCATCAACAATCCGAATTGCCAATGTCAGAGTTCCTTTTGTCTTCATCAGTCTCTCCATGAGCAGTCTTCTCAAAACATGGCTTTAATCGGTCAAAATGTACTACTTCAGACTGCGAGCATGAGGTTTCTTGAATCACAGAATTTGCATCTAATAACTTTTTCAATATCTTACACGGTCCTGCCATCTACACTGTAACTTGGGGGTAATCCCTTTAGTCCTAGCTGGATTATAAACCCAAACTTTGTCACCCTTTCTGAATGGTTGCCAACATACTTTACAAATCATAATACTGGTGTTGTCGCTTTTGAGCAACAAGTGCTGAGCTCGCGAGCGATTATCTCAAAGACTTCATCACGTCGCTCGCGAAGCTAGCATCAGAGCATTTACTTCTCTTCCCGATCTCCATAATCAGAGCCCGGGGACCCTCCCAGCCAACCAAACCAGGGAATGGAAATTTCCCTTCCAACATCAACAGATTAGGGGACAAACCCAGAACTTTCCTGAGAACTAGTTCGATAGGCCATGAGCACAAACGGAAGGTATTTATCCCAGTCTTTCTGGTCACAACGAACATACTTTGATATAATGTCTGCTATAGTCCGGTGGTCATTCTTTCTAAACCCATCACTTTGAGGTGGTCTTTATGCACTCGTCAAAGTCTTGTAAATTCTCCAAAAGTCTACAAATGACTTAAGAAGCTGCGAGTCAAAATTCTTTCCCATGTCTGTATGTTATCTGACTTGGACCCATAACGACACACAAAGTGTGTCACACATACACTAGCGTGGTTTCTGCCTCTTGATTTGGGAGGGGGATAGGCTTCCGCCCACTTCGTAAAATATCCATTATGACCAAACACATAACGATTTCCAAATTCTGAGACCGGAGTGGGCCCATAAATCCATAGCAACTCTTTCATTGGAATCCTACCAGCAGAGGTTGCAAAGCGGCTCGCCTCTGTTCGGAGTTATTTGGGTCAATTTTACGGCGGATGTGATGAATGGGTGTTCTTGTGTTAAAGTCTGACTCAGAGATTTTCGAATTATAATTTTTGTGGTAATAATGAAAAATAGTCAACGAGAAGTAAAGATAGTAACCTAAAAATGACACAATTCCGAAATTTGAGATGTATCGGAGTTTGTCGTGTTTGAGCAGAGTCAAGTACACATTTATGTGAGTATACGTCCCATAGGATCTGTGTATAACAAAAATTACGAATCAGGAATTTATAACAAGTTGTGATTTTCTATATGAAGGAATCGATTTAAGCTTACGCTTAGCAATTTCACACAGTGATTGTATTTGGACAAGCATTAGGTACATGCAAAAAACACGATTTTTTTGGAAATGTGAGGGCGCCCTCCTCAGGAAATCTCTGAGTCGCCTTTAAGTGTCAACGAGAAAGAAACTCCCGCGACAGAGGGAGCCTGAGCCGCTTTTGCAACATGTCTGATGTAGGATTTCAATGGAAAAGAGTGCGTGTGCAGAGGTGGGATGATTTTTTAATAAAAATCGTTCTGTAATACTTTAATTTAATCGGTTCCGGGTTCGAATCCCGGTCTCGCCGGGCTGAGAATAAGTCCGCTGGTATCTCTCAGTGAGGAATTAGCTGATGGATGGGCGTCAATCTACCATCGACTTGGGCGGTCGTTACAATTTGGTGGCGGCGGTGCGTAATTTTTCATAAAAATCTTTGTCTACTTCAAAATTCAGCCAGCATTCAGGTTATTTTAAAATAACTCGCCTAAAGGGATTGAACTCTTAGTGAGTTAGGGATGAAGAGAAATTTGTTTTAAAATTTGGGTGACCATTTTTGATTTCAAAATTTCATGCGACTCGTTCCAGGGCCAAAAAAGGCTTCACATTAAGACAAATGTTGAAAAGATAAGTTGGAGGCTCACGGGAAACCAAAGCCATCCACTGAATTTTCAAGGACAAGGTTGTCTCCTACTTGGACTGAATTGGGGGCAGTACAGCAGCTCACAGAGCATGGTTCTCTTCCTGGTACCCGTTCCTTCCGTTAGGGGCCCGCCCAAAAATTCCAGGCCTAAAGATACTAGGCTTTAACTTTTGATCTGGGAAATCGCTGAAGGGGAAAAATCAAATGTGTGAATCTGAAACCAAGTTAAAACTTGGAGCATGGCGGGGGGTAAAGAAAAGTCCTCTGACAGACGACCGGTTACCTAAGAAAGCCATCGGTTGATCAAGACCAGACAGCTAAGACCAAAACCAAAAAAATGACAAACAAAATCACATGAAAACGTTCATCAAAATCTAAGATTGGTTCGGGTTGCAATCCACAAATAAAGTGAACCCCATAGCTAGCCCGCTTGTATTACATGGGAAGGGAAAGGTAACCCTTGACAGTGGTGGTTCAATTTGGTTATAGTTGCAGAAATTAATGGTTGGATGAAGAGGAACAGGCGAAGTATTTGGCCATGAGTTTTACGATGATGAAGCGTTGATAGCTTTTACAGAGTCTCTTCCGGGAGATGAGTTACCTCCTGTGGGCGTATTGTAGAAAAGAAATTCTAGGAGGAATTTTGATCGACCTGATTTATTGAAACAAAAATCGTCAAAAAGTTTCAGAGTAGGAGAAGAAAAGATGGGAGAGTCCCTTACTGTCTTGCGCCATGATCTCATGAGGTTGGCTAAAGAAGCTATCCTCAGGCACCACAGAGTATGATAAATGATTTGGCAAAAAGATCAATTTATGTTGCCACTGGACTCGCAGGCCTTTGAGGACTGCCCAAAGTTCGGCGACGGAGACCTAAGACTATGGAAGAGGCTTTTAAGGTAGCGGTTGACGAAGAGAAGATGTGGAAAGAAGAAGAAAGTCAGTTCTCATTTCGTCGAAATGCCTCCATTTTAACAACCGAGAAGTCAAGTAATTCAGAAGATAAAATCCAGCAGTTAGAAACACAAATACAGCAATTAACTGAATTAGTGAAAGAATTGACAACTAAGACAGTAAGTAGGAGTCAAAAGGGAAATGCTCAACCTAAAGGGAGGTGCTTTGGGTGTGGAGAAAAAAGGCCATTTTAAGAGGGACTGTCCAAACATAACTTCGTCAACAACACAGACTTCATCTGGGAAAGTGCAGGAAAACTTCTAAGGGCTGAGTCTGGGGCCGATACTCAGCCTGTGGAGGAGGCAAATAAGGCTCATTCAATCAACCAATCAAACTTGTATTTCTGCGAGGCTTCACTTTTTGAAGAAAGAGTGCCTATGCTCCTAGACTGTGGTTCAGAGTATACTATCCTGCATAATGAAGTGTGGAAATACTTGGCAACCAGGCATGGATTGAAGTTGGAACCGTTTGACGGACCATTGAAGGCTGCAAATGGAAATTACATGAATATTTGGGAGGAAATGGCTGAGATTCAGATAGGGTTGGCTGGAAATGTTTTTCGGCAGCTAGTACTTGTTGGAGACATTGATAGCAGGGGAGGAATTCCTCTTAGCTCTATTCACTGCGCGCTCTTTGATTTTTTGGACCGAGGGGTCCCGGGTTCGAATCCCGGTCTCGGCGGGGGCCTGCGAAATAAGTCGCTGGTAATCTCAGTGAGGATTAGATGATGGATGGGCGTCAATCTACCATCGGCTTGGACGGTCCGTGACAAATTAAAGAGCCTAAAACATATGATTTAATGTACAGGGAATCTAAAAAACATATTTAGAAAGGCCAAAACTCCTAAGGGTTCAGGCCTATTTATCTGGTGGCAACCTGACCAGGGAATCTCTCAGCTTCAGCGCTGCAGCAGCCAGTTTGTCTCAGCTGCAACGTTTGGCAGCCATTGCACATTGGCAGTGACAATATACGTATCATGAATGATAATTAATTAATAGCAAATGGATTATGAATGTACACTACATGAACTATGCTTAGTTACATTAGAGATTTTGAAATATGAACACATGCCCGTCATTTTAACACCGTAATAAGTGAGAAAAGCTGCCATAAATGGGTGTTTTACTAGCCCATCTTTCCAAAAAAGGTCCTATCTGTATCTATGTGTATCCATTGGTCAATGGTCACTGATATTGGGAAAAGAAAAAGAGGGAATTTATTAATTTTCAAGAGACTGGGCAGATTTTATTAGGCAAAGAAGACTGTTATTAGATTTTAGTAATTTTTAATTAACTTCACACTGGGTTTTGTCTTTCCCCCTTGACGTGGTTACGAAACATAACGTAGATAGGAATTGCCCTACCATCTAAAAGTAATGTCCATCTAGGCTAATGAGACCTCCTGATGTCTTACATTGGCAACATATATACATGCACGATAATAAAGGAATAGTCTTCAGGCTGTGCCTCTTCTCCTTTTATATCCTTTGTGTTCACATTCTTACTTGCGCAGCCCTCTTTGGCCATCTTGATGAGTACACCTTATGGGTTGCCTAGACAAAGATCACTTTAGAGAATGCTTAGTGCCCTTAGGCTTTAACAGTACCAGAATATCCAATCACATTAGCTGAGGGGTGTGTCAAACAGTTAACCTTAAGCCATATCCTATCTCAACTCCTTAACTCCTCTCTCCGCAAAGCCGGCAGAAGCAGATACAGACACGTTAATTGTATTAACAACTCTAGCTATAGCAGAGTCAGACGAGCTGTCAGTTATTTTTCATCGGTCCGGGTACCGGGGGTTTTCATGTTGGGTATCGGGCGACTACTATTATATACTACAGATGTCATATTGTCCCACAACCTTTACCAGTCTTCAAACATCATGAATTCAGCTTGCCATCGGAGAACGAGAAGAAACTTATATAGGAAATCATTTAGTTTCTACATATTGTGACGGCTTGGGAGACTTAGTCTTCAGTCTTCATAGATCTAACATCGAGAAGACGAAAAGTAAAAGTATGTTCACGCAATAACATTTGAACAAAACGACCTGGCACAACAAGATGGGGGTGATCGCCCACAACCAAAGAGACGGCAAATTGCCCTGTTGCACTTATATGCTGGCCGTATGGGGGGACGATCAACCCATGCCAAGAAAGCTGATTTCAGCGTTAAATGCTCCTGCCGGCTTATCACAGGAGTCTCCGTCCAAAACCAACGGAAAACGTTTACATCCTAACAGGAATGGCTCCACCAGACATCCGTCGTAGCGTAGCGCGCATGCAAGGCGTAGCTGCAAGTATATAATGTGAAAGCACAATGTCTGGACAGATACCTGCTGTAAACCGCCTTAAATCCAGAGAGAGTTTCTATTGGTAGCAAAGTCCAACCATCGTGAACCAGTCTCTACGGAGCTGAAGAAGATAGTCGGCCTGTGGAAAGAAAGACTTGAAATCAACAAGTAACATCATGGTATTGAACCGGGTGAGCATCTCCCACCTGGAGCTGACTCCTCAGGGGCTGAAGGGCGATTCCTCAATGGATTGAGAACAAGAAGGCCGATTCTAAGGTTTACTTGCAGAAGTGGGGTACCTGGAAAGCAGATAGGACACTACCTGTGTTGTGGAAACAGCACCACAGAAATGGAACATCTTGCCGGGGCGTAGCAACAAGGCACAAAAAAGGACCTTGCGGAAGTCAGTGAAGCAGCCAGGGGACGTTGTACCATCTCTGGATGGATCATATTAGAGAACCACAGTGTATGCGACACGATAAGAAGAAGATAGTAGATTAACTGCTGCGTATGGAAGTGATAAGTCTGGCATCGAGGGGGGGTCTTTATCTCAAGCTACTCAAAGCCTTCCCTGATGTTAAGCTTGTTAAAGTTATAATGCTGCTTCATCCAAGACTCAGGATCTTTTGTCCGGGGAGTAATCAAATGGGTAATGGCAGTAGAAAGTGCAAACTTCGGAATTGTGTCCAACAAGGTTCTGTCTTGGCATCCAGTCTTTTCAAAACATTTACATCTCAGAAATGCCAAAGAGAGATTGTTCGTAGTATTGCTACGAAGATGATACGGCACTTGGAATGGCTGTTGATTCTTCTGAGGCCTTTAGACATGGTGTTTGCAAAAAGAAAAGACCTAATCAGTGTAAGGCCAATTCATCCCCGATGACACTTGAAAAACCGGCAAATCCAAGACGTCGACGTCCAGCTTGTTTTTCACCTTGCAAAAAATTACTGCGCAAAAAGAGAACTTAATATCACTCCCTATTGGTCATCCTGGATCGATGACATATGGTCTGGGCAATGGTCATCCTCTACCTTGAACATAAACAGTTTTGTGGACAAGCCCGTCAAGCAAGCCCAAGGACGGCGACGTTGATAGGTAACCATGGTTTAAAGCTCAACAGACTACAGAATGGCAGTGGCCTGACAAGCATTCTTCAAAGTGCGATGTGGAGAGCCACAAAGCATAGCCACATCATAGATGACTGTGAGGTCTTCAAGTCTACAGGTGGAATTAAACCTCATCAACCTGGTCGATGAAACTCCTCTCACTGTTACAGACCAAGACCTTCCACGAGATTTTGCGACCTTAAACACAAGGAGAGTATATATATTCCAACATATTTAAAACAAATTCAGAATGCAGAAGTGTGTAAATGCAAATATGGGAGTGATGGTACCCTAAAACACCTCAATTTACATTAACTGCTGTGGTCAAACTTGCAACATCACTGTACCGACATTACTAGATGTCAATGATGATGATAATTGTGCCAACATAATGGACATAGTGTTGAAGATATGCTGCACCAGATGAAGGTTAAAACTATTGTAATCGGAAACTCTTCTATTTTTGTATCATTTGATACTATACTAGTTTTGTGATATTTGTTGAGTTTTAAGTCTAAAAATATGACTTTATGGATCCTGGCACTTAAAAAGTGAAAACATATATATGACACTTTGTTTTGTATTCCAACATGGCGGGTTGAAAGTTATATAAAAATAGAAATGGCGGCATTTTGGACGCCATCTTGTATTTTTGGGATAGGCTCCAGGGGGATTTTTTGGGACTTTTAGTATGTTTATTCTACTCAGATTTCCTGACCTATACTGAAAAATTCAGCTTTGTTTATGAGCTATTTTCCTTCCAGGTTAAACTATGCCCTTGGCCTATAACGGGTCATGTCAATCGTGACTCGTTTGTCTTCCATCACCTTTGTGACCACTTGATCAGATCACGCGATTATTGAACGGAGTTCCTATGTAGCGCAGCGGTTATTGCATTTAAATCTCCGTTGGTCCTGGGGTCGAAATCGGTCAAGAGACGTTTGATTTTTCACATTTTTGTTAATTTATTTTTGTTCTTGTTCAGCTGTTTGTTACCAGGAAAGTATGTGCCGTTTGTTTTGCTTTTTTCTACCTTTTCCCCCCTTTTTTTTTTTTTTTGTTTCTTTGTTAACAACCTACACAGCTTAAATTTAATCCGAAGTTGGGAATAAGTAGGCCAAAATGAAAATAACACTAATAAACAAAATTACAAACAGAAAATAAAGAAATAAATTTAACATCATATAAAATACAAAATCAAAAAATCAAAAGAATAACAATTGAATAATGAGTGAAAAAACGAAAACGCTAATTTAACAAATAAAAAAGAAACGACATAAAGATAAGGTTTTAACAGGAAAAACAATATTAACTTAAAATTTATTAAATACATAAAATAATATAGCCAATTCGATTCATACAAAAGGTTAAAATGAACAAAAATAATGTAAAACAATAAAAAAAAAAGCCAATAATTTATTTATGAATATATAATTAAAAAAAAGTACTAAATAAAAATGAACTAATAGCAATAAAAATCTTTAAATAAAACAATAAAGTAGTTGATAACTAATAATATAAAACAAAATTTACAATGGAAACAAAAGAAAATAATTAATATAAATAACATACAAAGAAAAATTCAAAGAATGAACAATTTAACAATGAAGTGAAAAATAGAAAACGCTAA
>JAMKCH010000775.1:0-76579 GCA_023653785.1 Ophioderma brevispina
GAGCTGTTCGTGCTTTCAACACTAAGGAACGAGAAGTAGTTGTCCCACTAGACCTGAAAATCGGTCGTTGTGTGATGTCTGCCTTTCCTTCGATCAAGAATCTTGGTATTATTTGATCAGACACAATGAAACAACAAGTTAAAATAGAAGACAAACTAGTGATTCCTCTTTACCTCGTGAACTCCACTGGTTGCCATTCCAGCAGAGAATCCAATTCAATGTCTTGGTACTTGTTTACCATTGTATCACTGTGTCAGACCTTGTTCATATACAAGAAAGTATGCGTGAGAACTAAGATCCTCCACGCGACGCGCCTCAAGACATGGTTAAGAAATGAATTTTTTACTAGTGGATCGTACAAACAAACAATCAAAACAGAACAATAAAAAGTCCACAACAAACAAACCAAGGACATAGTTCAGTGGGTTATATGCATTGACATGAACTGACCTTGAGTGATCTGGGTATCTTTAATTTTTTTATATCATACCCAAAAACCAGGGGGTATATTTTCTAAATACATTGGTGAATGGAAACTAATGAACTGTGCCAATAGAATTGAGGTTTTACTAGCTCATAGTGCATGTTGTGCCTCGTGACAAGATGGTGGACAATGCGCAAAACATTAAAATATTGATCAACAAAAATTCACCTTTTTTCAATGTAAATATTTACCCTATCATATTTTTAATGTGTGAGATATGCTATATATTTTAAAATCTTTGGATCGTAAAATTTTAATTTGAAAGATGAATTAACATTCCACAATAAAGAAATTACGCTGAAACGTGCTGAAAACGAAGTTAGGAAAGGTAGCTATATTAAATACAAAATACGTGAGTGTCACGTTTGTAACGCTTAATCTACTAGACACATTTTAAACTTGCCTCGAAGGAGTGTTAAGTGTCATCAGTTACCTTTATCCCTACAGGTCATTGCCAAGGGACCAGAGTAGGAGCAGCACATCATTCTTGTTTACTGGATTAAAGAAATAGAAATGATGGTGTTTTATTTTTTTCATCGAGTAAATAAATATTATACCTTAGCATTTACTCATAATATTACGTTTGATCTAATAATACAGTATGCCCCCGGAAGGCAAATTTTCTTTTTATTTTTCGTGTTACTTCTACTATTATAAGTGGAGCAGTGGCAGTAGGTTTTAAGTGAGATAATTGCCTTTCTACACTTAAATTCGGTCAATCGTTTTAGTCTTCCTTGCTGTTATTTGTAACAATATTTAATTTTTCATCAGAATTTTCTCCCCTAAGGGATAATGGGATAGCGACAACATTAATGTGGAATCTCGGGTATATCATAGGCAAGAAAATAGGCGTGAGAACTTAGATCATCCTGTGATCCCACGCGTCTCATGGTCCCTAGGTCTAAGCGCTCTTTCAGGGATAGGTCTTTTATGGAAAAAATATAGAACAATTTACCTTCCAGTGTGAGCAATGCCCCAATGTGCAGGGCGTTAAGAAGATTCCTAAAACCATATTTTTTCCGGTTGATTAATTATTTTAATCAGTGATTGGCGTGCTGGAAGTTCATTTTAATGATTCAGTATGTAAAGAAATAAATGTATTGACATTTTACCCTCCTTTTCATGCAAAAATAAACATCCACCGGGATAAAGCTAAGGTACAGGGTGATTCAAAAGTGATGGATAGGGTGGCAATCACCCCCTTTTCGGGAGAGAAGTACCATATGCCTTGTACGACACAACGATATCTCAGACACTTTGAGTTTGGTACCAATGGATATAGCTATGGTCCTCTTTCCATTGATATCAAAATGAGTAGCAGCATGCCTAGAATTACGTCCGAATTACGTCACAAAGTTCGCATGTCAGCAAACCTGTCAATTTCCATAGTACACAGTGTAGAATAAGAGGAGGTGTAGTGTTCTTCCCAGTATGCATTTCTTCCAATACAATTTTTACACTGGTTGTGTTCTGTTCATGTGACAACCAGTGCAAACATTGTATTTGAAGAATTGCATTGTGGAAAGAACAATATACCTCCTCTTGTATAGAGGAGGTATATTGTTGAAAAAAATAGGACTATCCAATGTCCACTCAGCTTTTGGCTCTACTTTATTTGAAATGACACGTTTTATTCTTAGCCCATTTTAGTGCAATAATAATGTATTTGAGTCAGCAAAATTGTGATATTTTCCACCCTATGTTCAATATTTCCATACCTGCCTCAACTTACGACGTCATAGTGACTAATTGAACGCAATTGAACGTTCATATCAAGTTCATGATTAGGTTACACACCACAAACTCACTTATACACAGTAGTCTACGGGGAAATGGCAACTTTGAGCATGTTTCTTTCACGTTTAAAACTCTCACAGAGGAAATACAACAATATCACAACTAGGGTTGAATATATACTTATCATTAATGGCGACGCCATCTTGGATTTCTCAAAATGCCCAAGGATGTCCAGGTGGCACCCGGCAGATTCTTATTCTACACATCCTAATCTATAATTTTCAGCAAAAATAATGCATATATACTCAACTGTACGGTCACATGAAGGTTCTACCTGACTATATGATGAAACGTGCTGAAAACAAAGTTAAGACGGTAGCTATATGAAATATAATATATGTGAGTGTCACGTTTGTAACACTTAATCTACAAATAATTATTAAAACCTACCCCGAAGGAGTGCGCTTTATAGATTGATGTTAAGTAGACGGTGCCATCAGTTACTTATACAGGTCATTGCCAAGGGCTTATTACCAGACTAGGAGCCAAGCATATTTATTCTAGTTTACTGGATCAACCTATTTGAAATAGAATATGATGGTTTATTTTATTTCTTCATCGAGGAATAAATATTTGAGCATTTAATTCATAAAATGAATGATTGATTTCAGAATGCTCACTTATATTGCAAAGTTCTTATTGTTTTTTCGTGGACTTTACATCTGAGAAGTGAGATCAGTGGCTGCAGTTTCAAGTGAGATAATTACATTTCTAGACTAAATTCGGTCAATCATGTTAGTGTTCTCTTGTGGTTGTTTTGTAACAATATTTCATTTTTCATCAAAATCATTCTCCCCTAAAGGATAATGGAATAGCGACAGAAGTATGCGGAATCTTCGTTCTGTAGGGTGGAGTTGCCCAATAAACGATGCACTCCTGTCGTAACCTTTAGAAAAACCCAAATATTTTAGAACGACGCCCTTTGGACACCTGATTTTAAAGACACTATCAGTGATTTACCCGGAAGAGTCACAATATTTGAACTTTACATGAAATGCATAAAATTGAAGAAAGTCTGTATTTAATTATCCATTAAGAACTTTTTACAATTTTGAAGAATTGCAGAAATGGAAGAAAACGGCGCGGTCTTCCAAGATATGACTCTCTCCATTCAATTAAGTGTTGTAGTGTTGTCCGTTCGGACAGTATGACTAAAATATCGATTGTGTGCTTATAGGTTGCTTTTTTTTTTTCTGGTCTTATCATTTTGTATAAGGGTATGTAGGGTACCAGTACTTGTTACAGACAGGGTACAAATCTGATTTTTATGCTTTTTAGATCTTTAGGATTAGCAAATCACTGATAGTGCTTTAACACCCATTCAAGTTCTTTACAGATTTGATGATGTTAAAGCTACAAGCGGCATGCTTTGATTTCGGTCTGTGAACGATAATGTTTTAGGGCCAGTTAAATTTAAGAAAAATTTTATTAGAGGGATAGCGCCACCAGCGTTTTTGCGCAGAGCCGCAGATAACCTAGTATCAGGTCGACAACCTATTCCAACCAGGCCGCATATTTATGTACATATGCCGGTTGAAGGTGCAGCCAGGGGGGGGGGTGGGGGGCTACTAGTGCGGGGGGGGGGGGGGCATAGTGGGCATAGTATTGATAGGTTGGATTGAGCGTGAAACAAGTCTAAAAACCCACACGCTTTTTACCAATGGGCGATGTACGCGCGTACATTGATTAGGTGAAAAGCAATATATAAAAAAGTATGCTTTTTTTCTTACCCTGATATTGTCATGACAGTTAGGTGTATAATACCAAATTAAGCAGAAAATCAAAATCGTCATAAATTCTGTAAGCAAACAATATAATAGAGGGTTATATTGGCAACAAAATGCATTGCTTACACGTTTAGGGTAGCAACAACTGACAAAAATACTTGTTTAAAGGTAGCAAAAACGACAAAAATACTTGTTTAGGGTAGATTTTTTAGGTCGGTGGAAATACTTTTTATGGTGCATTTTGTGAGTCCAGCACGATCATATCCACCTCTTAAATACAAGTCCCCCACCCCGGGAGGTATTAGTGTAATCTAAAAACTCTGTGTGCGTCGTAGGGTCACGCCGACAGCTGTTTTTTTTGCTGTTGCTAGAGAAAAAAGTCGCGATGACTTAAATCCAAAAAAACACTGTTACTCAGAAGATCCGCCTACTTCGATTTGCCGGTGTGGAAGGAGATATAGTCTCCGTACTCACAGTCCGCCACAACTGTGAAGAATAGGGCACTCGGTTCCGTTGCCTCTTCACGCACATTAGTTTCACGCTTTGATTCCGTTGTCGTCTATGGAGCCCGGACATGTTCCTGCAGGACAAATTCCTTTACACCGGCCCCTATGATAAAGAGCTTTCTGAGTAGCTGGATAGTTAGAGTAGCGGGCATCTGACAAATGAATCTTTTGGAATCGGCGCATACTGGGACGGCCTATTTTACAGGGGGATATCTTATATATTTTTATTTCGTACTTTGTTTTGCAACAAATGGTTGTTTTACTTCCTTCCTAGATTACTCACACGGAAACAAGAATTACAATAAAGAAGAGTAAGATGTTCCTTAGTTTGGTTGCAGTGTACTTGTAAGGTGTAATTTGACAAAGGAAAGTACTTCTTCTTTGATTTTGTATGTAAAGTTTACATCTTATTCCCCAAGTGAGGATCAGGGAATGCAGTTAAAAATCTACGTTTGAAGGATGTACAAGCGTGGATTTGTTAACTTCATTCCCCTGATCCCCAAATATTGGGGAATGAGTTAAGAAATCCACGGTTAAAGGAATTTAAGTTAACTTCAGTCCCCTAACCTCAACTCAGGGGATGAAGTTTAAAGCACAATCCGCGGCTAAAAGGATGACCTGGTTTGTTAACTTCATTCTCCTGATCTACGCTTGGGAATGACGTTTAACACTTATCGTGACCGGGGAGTCCTAGGGACCCTCCAAATTGTTTTCCGCGCGCTGGCGCGCTTACGCGGTGTTTTTTTGCGCAGGCCGATTTTTTGAATTGTCTACTTTTAATGCGCTTCTTTTCATAACCACAAAAAATTAAAATCGGCCAAGCCGTTAATGAGTTAATTAGTGAGGGTCCATGGAACCCCCTCCCCCTTGGGCACTACGAAGGTCATCTGATAATATTTAAAAAAAAAATCAAAGACCAAAAACATCAATTTTTTTTGCTGATATATGTTTCACATATACCTATAAGTTTAACATTATAGTAACATTAAAATAATTAACCGTTTTAATGTGCTGAAGAAAACAATTTCATTGTGGACGTTGCTAAACCGTTACTGTAACAAAGTCTATGGGAAAATGATGTGTTTTTGCAACACCCGTTAAAAATACATGATCCTAAAACATTCAAGTTTTTGGTTAAATATATGTAATTTGGGTCTTCTAGAGTAGATATCACATAAAAATAAGTTTTGAAAAATTTGATTAAGCGCAAAGGCTCATTTGATTTTCCGTCTTTTTTTTCCCCTTGTTTCGCGTGTTTTGAAACTGTTTTGCCCTATTGGCAGCCTAAATAACAATTTCATTTTTTTATTGCTGATTTGGGGTTGTCTTATCTATTCGAAAGACCACACATTACTTATATTTAACACAAACCAGCAGTTTTAGGGAAGTCCTGTATTTTTTACGGGTGTTGCAAAATACACTCATTTTCCCATCGAGTTTGTACAGTAACGGTTTTTGGCAACGTACATGATGAAATGTTTGTTTTTATCACATAAAGGGTTAATTAATTTTTATGTTACTAATAATTGTTTTACTTCATTATGTGTGAACTTATATCGCAAAAAAAATTGCTTTGGTTCAGGTTTCTCTTATTCCTTATTTTTAAAAATATTCTCAAATGACTTCCGTTAGTGCCCAAGGGGGGTTTCCATGGGACCCCCACTAATTATCTCATTAACGGCTTGGCCGATTTTATTATTTTGGTAGAAAAAAGCGCATTTAAAGTCAGAACAATTACAACATTTCGCGCAAAATCGCACGCGGAAAGACGGCAGCGGGAAACAAATTTTGGGGTCCCTAGGAACCCCCCCCCCCCCCCTTGGTCACTTATTGTTACAAAAAATAACCAAAAGTGGACCATTTTTCCCCTTTTTGTGGATTTTTTTTTGGGTTCGACCGCAACCCTCCACCCTGCCGCACCCCATGCATAAGGGCCTGCCATAAATGAGGACCACAGCGTGGCTGAGAATTGCAAAGGTCCTATATCATATTATTGGTATTTAAATTTACTCAGGAGTTTTAAAATGATATAATTTATTTAGTTTTCAAATATAAAGTTGTTACTGAAGGACCCGTCACATTCTATGGCTTTTTTTTTTTGGCGAATTTAAAACGTCCATATCTCAATGACCACAAGGTAGTTAAACCCGTGTACTACCCAGAATACGATTTTTTTGTAATATTTAAACACAAATTAGGTTCTTTTCTAAATGTCATATTTTAGACCTGCAATGAGAAACCGTATAGCTTTGAATGTGATTTGGTACAACAGACACCAGTTTGTACCTATTGGGCATTGAAAGTCGAATTAAATCACACCTTCCCACCTGCCTAATGTCCATACGGGGTGACAGATGCGCATTTTCCTGTAATTAACTTTTTCTTGCATTGCAATGATTATTTTTACTACATGCCAAATGTCAATATATTAAAAACAATAAATGAAGTTAGATGGATATGTCGTCTAGTCTTGACGCATACCTCATTAACAATATCATTGAGTGTCCGCTAAAATCCAGTAATATTCCATCTTCTCAAGAGTTCCCGTAATTGGGATCATTGGATAATTTTTTAGCACAAATAACCGCTCATATTGCGGTTGTTATCACCGAGCTAACGATTTACATCAGAACAGTGTTGGTGATAATGCAATAATATCGAATGACGCAAATGGAAGCGTACCTAGATTACTATTCGCACATTAACACCGACAGGCGGGTGGTGGTATTTTCTTCTGAGAAATCGTTTGGACGTTTGGACGTTTGCCCATTTCATCTGGAAATATAATCGACACTAGATTTCAACGACTAATGCATCACACCTATTTAAATACCTTAAGTGGGTCCCAGAGAACAAGAACAGTTTTGATGAAGAATTGCCAGGGGCAGATGGCGGCCATCTACAGTTAAATACGGAGTTCGAGACTTTAATTAATATTAAAGGTAAACGTTAATAGTTTAATTCACAAAATGAACCTTTTCCGTGAATAGATTACTGCACTGTGTTCAAAGGTAGGATAAACGGTGTGATAGGTAGGACAGTTGTTGTTATCCGGGGGGAGGACACCAAAGTTATTGCACTAAAGTTGGGGAAGGGTTATTTTGGGTAGAAATATATAGGAAATATCCGCTAAAAGTTCGTTTTTTTTGGGGTGACCATTTTCTTTTAAACCAGATATCGCCCAGTGCTGAAAATTGGCACAGAGAAAGAAGAAGTAATTTAAGGAGGATTTATCTGGCGCTCACCAGGTGAGCACCAACCAGAATTTTAGTAAAAAACCCTGATCGAATTTCGCGCGTTTTCCAGAAATCCCTCAAACTGACAAAGCAATTTAAAATTTCGCCGTTGCCTACTCTCCTTCTACTACATGTTTACAACACATCGCACACATTCAACAAAGTACCAGCAATACGTATCGTTGTTATTTCAGCTGTACAGAGACTGGAATTTCCCAATTTGACGACACGTCTATTTTGTGGATCAGAGTTCATGCACGGTTGTTTACGGCAATCACTGTGTACGTGGGCATGGAATGTAGAGAATTCGATTCAAAGGTTCACCCGTTCCCGGCCAGAGCTACCCAAATCAATTTTTAAATCAACGATCAAGAAAAACAAGAATTCTCGATACTTGGCCTAAAAAGAGAGTTAATATCGCTGACCGCGGCGATTGTGTGGTGTTTTTTTTTTGGTGTGTGTGTGGGGTGTGTGTGTGTGTGTGTGTGTGTGGTGTGTGTGTGTGTGTGTGTGTGTGGGTGTGTGGAAGCATTGACTGAGGCTAGCCCGATCTGCTCACTCATCATCCGCTACGATATCCCATGTTATTTGCGTTGTAGGAGAACACGGCCAATGTAATTTTAGTAGTATGGAATTTCAATATGTGGTTTAAATCTCAGTGTGAAATTTCCATTTCGTACACATACACAATCATTGTCATTGAGTTGCAATGCATGGCAGGGCGCGTGTGTGTGTAGTGTACAAGACCCAAGTCAGTGACAGTGAAGTCTGCCTTGCTTAGCCATGCCATGTAATGATAAATACGTTCGTAACACGGCATCTGACATGTCAATGCATCTCTGCTTGTAGTTATGTTTCTAATACGTGCGCCACTGGCCCTGACATATTTGTAGGAACTTGGGCATTAATTTGTGTTTTAAACTTTTTTTAATTTGAGTAATTTAATAACCATTTTTGTGCTCTGATTCAACAGACTGTACTCACGGGGCTGCACGATATCAATACATTCATCGGGGCCTGGCACTTGTGTTCCACGAGCTCGTACAACGCATGCGCAAAAGCTCAGGATAGATGTGTTGGTGTTGCCCGGTCGTCTTAGCCCCGTTACTAATCGAAATACGTCCCACCCCCTGTTGTCATCTTGTTTCACAAAGTTTAATCTGGTGGTGTTTAGTACTGTTGTATGTTTTATGTCAATATGTGTCACCTATTAAGGCTCCCATTGCCACTCGGCCCATTCTACTACAATGTGTGATTATGATCAGAACAACTACCGTTCAGGTCTAGTGGAAATGCCCTTTGAATAACTTATATTGAAACAAAAATATACCAAAAAAAAAACCCCGACTTTGATAGTGTCACTAATATGGCGGTTCATTTGAAATACAATTATACAAGATTGGATTGTCAAGGAAGAATCACTATTTACTCTTACTAAATGAAAAACATCTTATCTACACCTACTAGTTTAACACTTAAGGTCCAAGCGGGGTTTTCACTCCCGTTGGTGCCCAAGGGGGGGGGGGGGGGGGGGGTCTATGGGACCCACACTAAGGAAACCACTTTCCCGAAGGAATTTTTGCACGAAAATTTATACCACATGTGAAAGGTCAAAAGACAACCCCAAATCAGCAATAAAAAATGAAATTTGTTATTTGGGCTGCAAATTAGGGGCAAAACATTGTTTTCAAAACATGCGAAAATTTGGACAAAAGACGAAAATTTCACAATGAAACCTCAAATGAACTTTTGAAAACTTATTTTATGTTGATATCTATTCTAGAAGACCCAAATTACATATATTTTAAAAACCTGCAGTTTTAGGGATCCTGTATTTTGTACGGGCGGTACAAAATACACTGTCATTCCCCATAAATTTGTACACGCTGCAATGATGAAATCGTTTTCAGCACATGAAGGGTTAATTATTTTAATGTTACTAATAATTGTTTACTTACATGTATGTGTGAACATATATCAACAAAAAATTAGCTTTGGTTTTCTTTGAATAAGTTAAAAATATCTCAGATACTTCCGTTAGTGCACAGGGGAGGGGTTCCATGGGGACCCCTCCACTAATTAACTCATTAACGGCTTGGCCGATTTTAATTTTTTTGGTATGAAAAGAAGCGCATTTAAAAGTCAGGACAATTACAAAAAATTCGGTGCAAAAATCCCAAGCGTAACGCGGCCAGCGACAAAACAAAATTTTGGGGGTCATAGGAACCCCACCCCCCCTTGGTCACACATTAAGTGTTAATGGGGACTGTGCCACCAAAATTAAATTTCTATGAAATTCACCACTGAATACAGCTGAAATGGACATTTAAACATGATGTTGAAGGCCCTTTGAAAAAACAAAATTGCTGTGTTCCTCTAACAATTTAACTTCACCCTCTCAAGACTTGTAGTGTTTAACATACAAGTTTGGCACCAAAAATTTTGCCCACGTAAAATTACTGCGCACCGTCATGGAGTAGAAGTACCCATACACACCCGGGTGGACGTAAGCCTGAACATTCCTTGCCAACCACCACTGGCTGCCTCCAATCAACACCCGTAGCTTGCTGTAGACCAGATCCAAGTTCTCAGGAATCCCCCCAGCTGACTGAGGAAGAAGAAAATTATGGCACGCTCGAACGTATCAATCATGGCGAGGTTTCCCCGGCGCATGTCGAGTTTCACGCGCGGTGTATCGAGTTTTCCTAGCCATATGTCGAGTGTGTGCAGCGTTAAGGTCGGAGTTTACAGCGCTTGTAATTTCTGTCACAGTTTGGCCTTATACATCGAGTTGTGCTCTCATATATGGTGAGTTTGACATAAATCAGTCCAGTTTGACGCCTCACGTACCTCAAATCATGGCGAGGTTTCCCGGGCATGTCGAGTTTCACGCGATGTGTATCGAGTTTTCCCCCCCATATGTCGAGTGTGCAGCTTATATGTCGAGTTTACAGCCCTATCTGTGCCAGTTTGTTGCCCCTATTACATCTATTTGTTCTCTCTATATGTTAGTTTGACCATAAATTCAATGTCCAGTTTAACGCTCCACGTATCAAAATCATGCGAGTTTTCCCGCGCATGTCGATTTTCACGCGCTGTGTATCGTCTTCCTCGCCATATGTCGAGAGTGCCGCGTTATATGTCGAGTTTACAGTGCTATATGTCCAGTTTGCCCTCTATACATGGAGTTGTGCTCTCTATATGTGATTGACATAAATCATGTCAGATCGGAAATCGACATATAGCGGGGGTAAATCGAATACAGCGCCATGAAAAGCGCCAGATGATACGTGGAGCGTTGCCCATAAGAATCTATCCATGGCTCTTGACACGAACTTTGCACTGAGACCCAAGCTACCCGCCTTGATGATACCCATAACGAGAGATGCCCCGTACACCTCCTTAAGACTTATAAATAGAATAGCGGTTGTGAAAACAATATTAGAAGTATTCCTTAAGCAACTCTTAAACGAAAGTTAATCCTATACGTATCTAACCGCACGTGTTTGCACTTTCCAAAAATCACTGAGCGGACCCTGCTCTGTTGGGGAGATTTTTTTTTATTAGATCTAACAAGAAAAATAACGCTACCTCTTTTCTTTTTTTGCGGTGATCGTCAGGTTGGTAGTCGTTTCCAAGTTAGGGATTAACCCTTCCCTAGAGCGTGTGGGGGGCATGTCCAACTTAACAGCAACGGTGAGTTCAAATCGGCAAATCCAACTTCCGATCCGGGAAACCTGGGTTTAGGCTATATCAAAGGATTATTTGAAATTACACTGTTTTGCAGCGAGGTTAATCCACTAATCTCCACGGATTTTGACGTCGCAATTTGTTCCTAAATTATCAATGAGATTTACTAAGATCTTGCACGAAGGTTTAAGAAGTGTTTTTTAATATCATTGGGACCGAGGCAGCCGTAGAAAATAGCGTAAGAAATTCTGTAAAATTCACCGATTGGAAATCCCATATGCCCAAATCGAGCAGATCGTGTCCGCCCCCCCCCCCCCCAGTTAAAATATGACAATCACCCAAAAAAGTGAAGACTGGATTAAATTAGCCTAAATCCACTTTTTTAGAATTTACTTATTTTGTAAATATAATAATCCAATTGTAAAACCACACGTTTGACAATAATCCACGTTTCAAGCGTACTCCGTGCCAAAGGGTATGCGTTCGGCATTTTCCGGAAAAGGTTGCTATTTGAAGGAAGTTTTGCTAATTTCTTACAGGAAATGACAAAATTTCCAACTTTTTCATGAAAAATTTTAGTAGTTTTCCTACACAAAAATGTTTAGAGACCGCAGCGGTGCTTCTTTGTGTTTCTAAAACATTTGGGGTGACCACTTCAGGCATTGTGACTTCACCTTTGAGACATTAACCTTTAATCACATTTTTTTTTCATTAAAGCATCGCCCAAACAATTTTCCATCACATTAATATTTTGAAATCTTTAGTCATAAAATAATAAAAATTTTTTGTTTATTTGAAAGGGGTATTGATATTCGACAGGATTAAAGTATGCTGACGTGCAAAGCGGAATTAATAGGGTAGCTATGCATGAAATATAACATACATGTATATGAGCATCTTTTGGTTACACTTAAACTTTAGTAAATTATTTAAACCTGGGGGGCCCGGAGAACTGAGCTTCGATAGATTGATATCAAGTGGATGGAGCCATCAGTTACTTATACAGGTCATTGCCAAGGGGTATTCTTATTTTACGAGACAAGGAGCGACACATCTTTCATTCCAGTTTGACTTGACTGGATCAACTGAGCTATTGAAACATCACATATTAAGTAGTAATGGCGGTGTTTGTGTTTTCTTAATCGACTGAGTATATGTTGTATCCGAATTTTTAAGTTTGTCTGATACATACAGAATCTTCCCCAGGTTAAAATTTTCCCTTTTCCGCAACACGTTGTAAATGATAAGAAAACAAATAGAAAATAGCCAACAAGGCCAACACGCACGCCTCAAAAGTATTTGGCCCGCTCCACGTATCAAAAAGAGTCATGCTCTGAGTACAAACCATTAAAGTTTATTCCTATCAATCCGCTCACTTCCTTCCCCTCCCACCTCCCCTTTCGCTCGGCAATGAGCTTCCATCTATAGTTTGTTCGGCACCAACCCCCCATGCCCCCCCCCCTCTTACTACCACCCCCCCCCGTCCCATTCCCCCCCCTTTCCACTGGCCCTCCTGTTCCCGCCTCCTCGCGCGATTCGGACTTGAACTATATGTCGAGTTTACAGCGCTGCCTATCCAGTTTGAACTCTATGTGCCGAGTTTTATAAATCATGTCCAGAATAACAGCATTTTCCAGAATAAATCCTGCCGAGATTTAAAAAAATCATGTCCATTTTTTTAATCTCGGCATGTGCAATCTGGACATGAATTTTTCCAACATGAGCAACTGACATATTTTTTTCTTCTCAACATGAGCAATCTCGACCTGATTTTTTCTCAACATCAGAAAACTCGACATGATTTTTTTCTACAACATACATACAGCCAAAAATCAGTGTCGATTTTCCTCATGTTGAGAAAATATCATGGTCGAGATTTTGAAAACTGGAATAGGAATTTATGTCAAACTCCCATAGATAAAGAGCACAACTCGATTATAGAGGGCAAACTGGACATATAGCGCTGTAAACTCGACATATAACGCTGCAACTCGACATCTGGCGAGGAAAACTCGATACACAAGCGCGATGAAACAAAAGCGACAATGCGCGTGAAAACTAGAACTCGCCATGATATTGATACGTGTGCGTAAAACTCGGACATGATTTATGCAATCAAACTCACCATAATGAGAAGCACACCTCGATGTATAGCAGGGGCAAACTGGACATGATATCGCTGTAAAACCGCTCGACAAATATAAAAACGCGCACCCTCGCCATCCATGTCTCTGACAACTACACCTGCCCATCTCTCCACCCATCGCGTGAACTCGACATGCGCGGGAAAACCGCCAATGTATTTATACTGGAAAGCGTGCCATACAAAAGGTCTCTTTTTTTTTGAAGGTGGCTAAGGTGAGTTTATTAGACACTTCACTGATACTAAACATCAAGTACTGTCACTTACAAGATTTTCAAGACTTCAACGCAAACCCCATCGGGTAGGGAAATGTTCGGCAACCGTTGCCCGTCTTTCCCACATAATTTGTTTTCCACCTTTTGTAAACCCTCATCAAAAAGATCACGATTAAATATGTGCACGAGTGTAACTGTGTCTCATGGGGCTGTATGTCGTTTGAATGCTTTGTGGCTTACAATCTTTACATCTTGGTTGGAGACAAAGTTTTTGTCAACCATTATTTGGTGGTTAAGTATGAGTTATGATTTCTTCAAAAGTTTTGGGGATTTGTGGGGTGATAGGTTGACCACGAGGAGATTTGTATCTTAGGATTTCCCATCTTTAAACCTCTAAAGCATTGCCGCAACAATGTGGAAGTTTGATATAAACCCCCGGTGAACATACCATCGTAGCTAATTTTCAAGACATGATAACCAGTATCCGATGATACCAAGGGAGCGAGTTTCAGATGAAACAAGCTATATATGCAGGATTTGATAATAATAAGATTTGTTGCGAGCAACTATGTTAAAAACGTGGCCGTACTTGGGCTTATACTTAACATCAACTGTTACAGATTAAATTTGAAGCACGGTACAATGGCATGATCCACCCACGAGAGAGGCGATTATCACATATTGGAAATGGCTTGTCTCGGGGGGGGGGTGATGGAATTAGCATTAATGATTTTAGTCACGAAACGTGAGGACGATGATGTTAATAACATGACCATTCGACTTAGTATCTCAGGTGTATATACACTGTATATAGCTAAGAGCAAGGATCGAACCAAAATAAACCTTAACATATGCAGATGTAATGGTGGCATATGCAAAGCATGAAGTCTATTGGAGCGAGTTATGAGATTTAAAACAGGCTTGTGTTAATTAAGAGGTTGAGTTATTTTTGACTTCGGCATAAAATAACATTTTCTCCCCTCGAGATTGATTCAGACTAGATTCATGTTCCGTTCGGGACCCGTCTTTTCTTGAAAAGGAGTTGTATAACAAAAAGCGCCCTGCATATAATACAGTGTCCCGTAATTACTGAGTGTCCCACCCCCCATCTGTCCATTTGTCGCCATTGAGTGCCGTATGCAGCTTTGTTTCACAGCCTTGCACCCAAATTTCCTCTCTATACTACCGTCACTGTTTAAGTTATTCCGTACAATGTTGCTATGGTAGCTAGGACACTTTCTCATGGGGGACACTTATTTTTTTACCCGTTTTGGATCTGCTACTCTTCACTCCATTTGTTTAATGCTAAGGGTATATAAGGGGGGTTGCGGCGTACTGATGGATGGATAGCTGTTTACATGTTGTCGGAATCGTCAAGGTGAGGCAAAAATTCGTATCTACCCTTTCATGGATTTTCTAGAGGAACGCATTTTGTGTGTTTCCCATCATTAATGAGGTTTTTAAAATATGACAATTAGTTTTACACAGGGAGATGAAAATGTATTTTTAAATAATTATTAGGAGAGATCGGTAATTAAGAAGTAATTAGATAATTAATGTGGCGTAACTACACACATGAATTTTCTGGTAGTGCAGCAGAGTCGCTTTATGTTCAAAAAAACGCACAGAAATTCAATTTTGAGTGCATCAAAGTCCTATCTACACCTAGTTAAGGCCTAATTAGCCTATAACTCCTGCAATACATGTTGTCTTTTCCTTTTGAAATATGTGTTTGTGCCTATCCATAAATTCTTCTTACAAAAATAAGTACTGAGAGTAATGTTAAGTGCAAGAGGTCCTAACTACATTTCGATATGTTATGAATTAATGGCCCATCAACATAAAGGAACTGTATGTAATCTTCCATAGAACTTCCATGTAAAATGGGGCGATTAAAGGGGGGCGCACCGCGTGGTGCCGGTGTGAAAGTATTATAGTCCACCGGGAGACACAGTCCGCGGGCTCCATACGACAACGGATAAGCGTGAAACTAATGTTTCATGAAGTTACGCAGAATCGAGTTGCCCTTTCTAATTTCTTTAACCATCATAGCAAGATTGTGAATTACTTTTACAAACCGTGTGGGCGCACTGTAAATCTAATCTAAAAAAAAAAAAAATGACTTTTTTACGCAAACAGTGAATAGCCCTGTATACCTCTAAGAAGATGAATCGGTACACATTTAATCAGTACTATTGAACATTCGATGCATGTACAACTGACTGATGTGAAAAGGATTGCACAAACTACTTAATACTTCAATTTGCGTTCAAATAACCCTTTTCCTTTCGGCTAAGGATGCAGTTCGTAAAGGGTAAATGTGGACTAAGTTCATGGTTTTGGTTCGGAAGTAGTGTGGGGATATACACCCCTAGATATCATAAATAACGCACACGTAAGAATCAATCACTGCATATAAAGTGCTAAAAATATTTTATTCCATCTTTATGAGTCAACATTTTTAATAAATTTTAGTGGTGATAGCACCAAAAAAAAACGCTTTTTGTGCGACTTTTAATATATGCATCGAAAGAGATATATTTTGAGTATTTTTCCATCTGTATCATTGAAGCCCACAAAAAGATTGCAACTACTTGTCCAAGTTAAGGTAGACAAAGGAAGCTAAGCTTCGTCGACAAGCTGCACTAGTCACATAATAAGTATTCAAACGATAAATTTTGCTTTACATTCATAAAAAGTACAACGAATTTATTGCATGTTTCAAATGAACTAGAGCTTTTGAGTCTATTACAAAGTTTGGTATCTGGTATCAAAATAAACATTCCAAATCCAAAGAAATTTATATACATGTAACAGGGAAATGAAAAAATGTAATACAAACAAGCTATGAAAATAAAATGAACAAATAAAATGGCTTCAAGATAATCACAGCAGAACGGTCTCATCTCTAACTGAAATAATACACCCAAGAGAGTGATGCTATTCTATTATGCTAACAAACAAAAAGAAAATCTTATATGATATCAAAAATCCACCGGGCAATATTTGGCATCCCAATAGCTTGCTCGGCACCTTGCTGCCATTAACTGTTCTTTCCGATATGCAAACCGCCATTCCCTGTTTTAATCTGACATTCAAAATTCAAGTAATTCAAACACACAGCATTGAATGCATTAGGGACAACTTCAAAACTCAACCCCCGATCAATGTTTTCAGTGTCCAATTTTCACATAAATTTAACAGCGCGATATCCCAAGAAAATACGAAATTTCAGTGGCGCTATGAAAGTTACAAAGAATAAGCCTCTCTCAAAGAGATAGTTTTAAGCTTACTCTTGAATTGTTTTCACATTTGGTGACATCTTGATATGGAGTTGAAGCGCGTTGCCTTCGCAAAGCACTGGAGCTGTTTGAGGAGCTGATCGGCGGCCGTATGTGGATAAGGTCCATTTTGAAGTATAGCAATTACTGAGAGATAGCGAATAGACGATTTGGGGTTTACATCGCGATTAAATCTGCAAGAATCTGAGGTGCCAGTCCATATGAGTTCTTTTGGAAGGTAAGGAGCAAGATTTTTAAATTGAATACGAGAAGATACACGGTAACCAGTGCAGCTTTGTAAAACTGGTGGTGTGTTGAACTTCCTTGGTCCTTGAGACAATTCTAGCTGCAGAGTTTTGAGCGTGTTGCAGAAGTTGGAATTGGGCATCAGGCAGGCCATATAATAAGGCATTGCCATAGTCGAGTTTTGCTGAGCTAACAGAGTGAACCAGTGTGGCACAAGTGTCATTGGAAAGGTACTTTCTAATCTTACCAATTTTGCGAAGAAAAAAATGGATTACACGACAAGTGTTACTTATGTGCTGCTTGAAGGAGTATTTATCCTCAATAATAACCCCAATGTTCCTCGCAGATCGACCAGCGGTTAAGGGGGGTTGAACCGCGATTCATTGTTTAGAACAATAGAAAACAGGTTCCAACCGGAAAGAACCGAGTGGAACCTGCAGGCAACCGGTGGTTGAGTTTTGAAGCGGCCCCTTACCCATTGTTTATTTTTAACCATTTATGTGTGCATACATACATGGACTGTTGAAATAGTGAAGAAGACTCGCCCTACCATAAGGAAACGAGAATAAGAAATGAACTAAAACATCAACGGTAACACACGCATCTATATAGTTCGGCACAATTGATTAACAAGATAATCTATTTCTAACAAAACCTTTTTGTTTTAATTATTCTTTGCCGCCATCGAATGCGTTAAATTTCGCTTTGGCAAGTATTAATATATTTTCGACGTATGATACAAAGGTGTCTTTGCAAAATAGCCTACTGAACTTTCCAACTAGTCTATTTTTCTCCAAACACCTTAAAAGCGACGAAGCGTCTCAAAATCAATTCCTCGCATAGGACACTTTGTTTTTTTTCAGTTGTTCACGCAGTGAAATTTCTCAACTCGTTCGTTAATCAGGAAAATAGATGAGTTAATAGAGCTTACCCTCAGATACATTGCACTTGCATTGCTTATTTGTCAATGTCTCTTCCGCTACAAGTGCTACACTAACTTCGGTTGTTCTCATCTTTAACTGGTGACTATCCAATTATCGGCCAATTTCACTCCAACCTATTACCTTTTTAGAAAGGTTATTATCTACAGATATGTCTATCTGTGTCTGAATTAGCAAACGAATTCACTTGGGAGCTTCCGAATGCCTCCAAGCCTTTTAGATGGGCTAAAACAATCCAACCAGTTATCTATACCCCATTTCAAGGCCAAACCATTTAGACATCGCTGTAGCATAAGGCAAAACGACACTTCCGCTCAGAAGTTCACGACTCTTTTCGTAAGTAAACAGATTAAATTTTATTGACCGAAATTTGTCGCATCATAAGCTTTCTTATATACATTTTTTTTTAAATGAGGATTTGGAAATCTGAGACTAACTTTGTCGTTTGCACTGATGTAAAATTCGATCCAAAATCACAAGCTTCCCCTGTAATGATCTACAAACTGTGTGATGCGTTCATCATATGCAACCGGCATTGCGATATTTTATTGGACTGGGATGTTTGAACATTTAACCCTAAAAGGCCCGGACGGAATCCACCCCTCGACATTTTATGTCGTTTCTCACTTTTTTGTTATTTTTTCACGTCGAAACTATATGACTTTTTTTCTTAGAAGCCTTGAGCTCGATTCAAGACCATTTTGAACAAAATCAGACCTACGGTTACAACGCGGCGTTACGTAATCGCGCACTGCGTGCGAAGAAAAGCTATTTCCCATTGAAATTACACGGAACAGCAGAAATCCATTTTTTTGTGCTAAGGATACAGTTAAACTATGTTTTACCTTATTTATTTGATTTATTTGTAGTAAGAGCATGTGTGCGCATACTTTGACAATCATCATGGCCAAAAATCCAACTTTTGCTTGAAAAAATGACGAAAAACCATGAATTTTGCGATTTCTTTAGATTTTCCGCATTTTTCATGACGTCATGTTGACGTCACTGTGACGTCGTACAAGGTATATTTTGTACTTTTTGTTGGTATCAATGGACTCGGGAGGGTCGTAGCTATCCATTGGTACCACACATGATAGTTCATCAATCCGTTTCCGCGATATTAGGTGGGCGGAATCCCCCCCCCCACCCCGGCGGTGAGATGGTTACAAAAAGCCCGGCTCTTTTAGGGTTAAAGTGAAGTGGATATTTTTAACATTTGCTACTGACCATTCTTATAACTAGATATCACATGAGCTCAGCTAGAGTTGTTTCGAGAAAAAGCCATGTGTAAAAATCCAGATATCTCCAAACCTAGAAGGATGCCTGATATTTACGGAAGGTAGCCAGGTTCGGAGCTTGGATGGTGCACCTCCTACCAGGTCCCCTCCCTTTGGAAGCCAGATCTGTTCCCTTAAACGCAGATCTAGCCGCATGGGAAACCACAGCTGCCGTAGCCACAATAGGGCTACCAACAGGACCAGGCAGTCTCGAGACAGCCATTCAAGGACTCTTGCGATCATGGCGACTGGGAGAAGCTATGATAAAGCATACGCTATCAATCCCGACCGGTCCGCCGCCATTAGACGAGGAAAGTAGACGAGGAAAATCTCCCTCCATAGACTGGGATCCGGGTTCCAAGAGTTATATGCCACAATCTGGCGATTCATGAATGAGGCGAACAGATCCACGTGTGGATGGTCCTCCCTCTAGAAGATTGTGCGGCAAACACCAAAGGATCTGCCACTCACTGGACGGAAACTCGCCATTTTGTGTGTCTGGGATTAGGAACCCCCCTTGGGGAAACTGTCTGCAAAGTATTGTCCACTCACGGAAAACACGGGAGGCAAACAGCACGATGTCCCAATCTCGGCACCACCGAGAGACGAGGAAAATCTCCCTCCATAGACTGGGAATGATGACACATTCCCTGTTGTATGTCACAACAGTATTTATTTTCCACAGAGTACCACAATACCTTCCCCGACCACAGAGAGCCAGAACCGCAAGCCCAGATGTGGGACGAGCCGGGAGTCTGGTCAGCGGCTCGCCCCGAAGAGATCTGAGGGAGCCACACCCTCAACTACACGCATCCGCGTCAGGGGTGTTCAAAGCATCCGTTGTCAGGGTGTTTGATAGGGAAACATGTAGACTGAATGGGACTCAATGCCTCATATGAGTGCAAGTCCACCAATGAAGGTCAGAGGAACCTTTGTCTTTTCATCCTCAACAATTACGGGATATAAGATTTTGAACCAAAAATTGATTATTCTACTCTACAATATACAAATCAAATATTATAGTACAATATAGTCAATTTATACCAAGTTGTATTTTTCTCAGAAAGCATATTCACCTTGGTCTTTCCCATAGACTTACACAGTTAAGAACAAAGATCATGACCAAATTAAATTGACACTATCAGCATAGTGGAAGGGTGATTTGATTAAGTATTATTAATTATCAATTAATGCCTACCAAGGTAATTTTAAAAAATAGTTAAGAAAATACAATCTCAGACTTAATAATTAGTAAACTAATCTTGATTTTTACCTTCGTTAGTGCCCGGGGGTGGGGGGGTCCTAGGACCAAACTAAATTTAATCTAATGAAGCCGTGGGCGGATGTTCGTGACATAGTGACGGTTGTGAATTCTCCCTATAATAAAGCATTATTCAGCATCAGTTCATTTTGGAATACACCCATCGGCGTTTTCCGAAATCCGTCAAACCAACGTGCGTCATTGCGACCATCTGCTCAATTGGTTTATTACATAATGGCGGATGTTGGGTAGATTGCCGAGATTCATCGCTTTGACTTGTTAATTTAATAGAAATTCTAATAACAGTAAAATGGATTAATTAATTTCATTTTGCCTATGTCAGTGATAAATAAAGAATTAATTTTTTAATCAAACAAAAGGATTTTAAAAAGCCTGCGTGAAATACGTATACACTTCATGACAGAGGGCTCCCTCCCAACATTCGTCACTAAAGGGTGTCCCAAAAAAATGCAATCCTCGCAGTCGGTGCTATAATTTCAAAAATTACTGAGAATTATTCAAATTTTTAACCGATCTGAATAAGGAACTTGTTTCGTACATCCTGTCCATTTTTTGTCTGATAGGTTTCACTAGTTTTGAAAACAAAGAGCTATTATGGAACACGCTCGGTCAAATACCCCATTACAAGTTTGACTTAGATGTTGAAACAGGTTTCACCTGGAAACATGGAATAAAATGTCTTCAACACTACTACTATAAAAATCAGTAAAAATACACAATTATTTAAAAAAAAAAAATAAATTACTAAAATATTTGTCGTCATTGTTTATTATATCACGGTCTTTATGTCTGTTACAGTATTTTTGCTTACTCATTATTTTGAATAGTTAACTTAGCGACTTGGCAAATTTTATCTCTATCTCCAGTGGGTATGACAAATCTGCGTGAAAAATGTAAATTGCAGCGGGGGATTAAACACCAACATGAATTGGAAATGGTTGGGGCTATTTAAATTTCAAAATTATTTTAATCCAAAATATTTGTCTTATTGTTTTATCCACCGTCTTTTATTGTCTGTGAAGGATTGTCGCTACTCAATTGCGAACAGGTAAACTTAGGGTTTTCACACCACCAAAAAATTGCCATTGGTGTATGTACAAAAAGGCCCTAATTAAACACGTAAAATTTCTTATTACGAAGCGATCCGTTGCTTTAATTATGCATTACCTTGGGACTGCTAGATCTCTGCATCCCATTCAGCAAGAAGATCCATAAGTTGACCACGGAGTTTTCGAACTACTGAAGCCTGAAGACAATGATGAGTTCCGATCCCTTTGAACTGTGGCTTCTAGTCAAAATATTCCTATGGGATGGGTGTTAAAATTAGTACTGTATTATCAGTAGTAAGCCTCACACACCTTTGTGTCTTGATATTTGCTGATTTGTACCTTTAAAATATTTCTAACACAATATGGCCCAAGAAGTTCCAGGTGCTACTATTTTTCAATTTGAACTTAGACGTCACTTTTTTTTTTACTTTTTCCCAAACACTTTCGGCCAGAGGGTGTCCAACCAGATCTATTTAGTGGTGTGAAATCTACAGACCCTCAGATTTGGAAATAAATGCATTTCATGTCTATTTCAACCCTTCTTCACATTTTGATCATCATGGAGAATAATTTCATTATTTTAATGAACTGAGCAAGAAATTAATGTTGTCTAAAAACATGAATATTCGCTTTCTGACTGGAAGATTTCGTGGAGCTCATTAACAGCCAGAATAGTGAGAAACAAGAACATTGCATGATTTTCCTGCGTAATTATGTAATCAGAATAACAATAACTTACTCTTTGCTCGTCATAGCACCTGGCACTTGGGGAAATGAAGTGGGGGGGGGGGGGTTATTCGAGGAAGGGGGCTATAGAGTGGGGTGTTTACTCCGGACAGCTGTGTACATGTATGTCAAGCCAAAAGGCAGGTTACAGCTGATAACATGACTCAAAAAATAGCCCCCCAATTGGAAGAGCAGCCACATCTGTGCTACACCCGGGTCGCAAAGTGCTGTTGCTTATCCATATGGGGAGGCTACTTCAAAATCGGCTTACGGTAAGATAACCACTGGCCAAAGCCAGAAGGCTGAATTGCACATAGTCGTAGGTGACGTAGACTAGCTCGCCAGTCATTCGCAATCTGATGATTCAGCCAGCCAAGTGTAAACGTATTTACAGCTGTATTGATTTACCTTGTCTGTCGAACTTTTCATATTTCAGCTTAACCCCCCACCCCCCCCCCTCACCCCCCGTAGCTCCACAGGATACACTAGTGGTCTGTAAATAGTCTTGAATTCAAGATGACAAGAACAAGTTAATGTACTTTGAGGTCATGGGTCACAAACTTTTTCTTGCTATTCTCCTACACACATCGCCAATAGGTTTCACACCCACCACACCAATAATTGCCATTGGTTTTATGTCACAAAATGGCCTAATTAAAACGTAAATTTCTCATTAACGAAGCGACTCAGTTGCTTTAATTCTGCATTACCTTGGACGGCTAGAGCCTCTGCCTCCTATCCCATTCAGCAAGAAGAATCAATAAGTTGACCACGGAGTTTTCGAACTACCGAAGCATGAGCCAACGCTGAGTTCCGATCCCCTCTTAACTGTTGTGGCGCTAGTCAAATATTTCCCTATGGGATGGGTGTAAAATTATTACTGTAATTACTCAGTAGTAAGCCTCACCACCTTTTTTGTGTCTTGATATTTGCTGATTTTACCTTTAAAATATTCTAACAAAATATGGCCCAGGAAGTGCCCAGTTCTACGAATTTTTCCAAATTTTGAACTTAGACGTCCCTTTTTTTTACCTTTTTCCCCACAACTTTTCGCCTATGGGTGCCAGACCAGATCTATTTAGTGGTGTGAATCTTAGCGACTTGGCCAACTTAAATGTTTAGCTTTATGTGTCTGAACCAAATCCACGTTTAATATGCAAATTGCAAGCGGATGGATTATACCAAATAAATGGAAATGGTAAGAATGAATGTTTGACGACCATAGGATATAATATGTTATAATAATGGACCATTAGATAGACACAACAAAAACACAAATAACACACTGAAAACCAAACTTGAGTTACAACATCAACCAATGTCAGAACTTTGTCATTGTGACAGAGACCATTTCCCTTATTTGTCAAAGACCTGTTGTCTCCAATGTTGTTTTTTTTTAGTGTTACAAGGTATACTGGGTTTTAATTGAACCAAACTTTAGTAGTAAGGATAAAGAAAGAGACAGGAGAAAAACAAAAACAGGCACCTGCATACTTTGGCATGCCTTGATTGGTATTCATCAGTCTAACTTGGAATGTCTTAAATTGTGACTTATTTACGTAATCGCCTTTGGTTCTAAAAACAGTGAAGCCAATCAATGACATTTAATTAACGGTATTTTGAGAAAAGGATAGGCCCGACAGATATCTCGCAACATTTCAACATTTAAAAAAAGACAGGATTAGTACTAGGAGATTTTTTGAAGTTAAAAGACCTTTTTATTCCCACTTTTCAAGGTGAACCTGTTTCATCAACGATCTAACGCCAACTTGGAATGGGGTAATTTTTGACAGCGGTTCATAGGAGCGTTTGTTTTCAAAACTAGTGAACCCTATCGGACAAAAATTGGACTGTATGTACGAAACAAGTTAGTCATCCAGAATATGTTATAAAATTTGATAATTCTCATTAATTTTGAATTAATAGCACCGACTGCGAGGATTGCCTTTTTTTTGGGACACCCTTATGTAATACATCAAAGGCTTTGTTATGTAACATGGTCACCCAATTTCTAATTAAGATCAATTAAATTAATGAAGTCTTGCAAGGTTCTTCACTTGGCATGGTTTAGAGAGTTTGTATTTAGTACCCATTTTTTTAATGGACTATGTAATACAAAAACCCGACGCAAATTGACCTTATAAGTAAATGGATAGTACTGGATGTACTAAGAGTTAGATGTGGTATATTGGCCTAATTATTATAATGCCTATTAGATTTGCTCTGTAGTAGTCAAAATGATACCAGCTACTATAGAGACGAACATGACAAACACGAACATACCGTCGACCTACATTTGGAAATTGATAACGATAGCCACTTTAAAGGCGTGTGTCCAATTTGATATTCCTTTTAAATACCTTGAAAATTACCTTGGTAATTCGTGATTTCAACATTTACGATAGCGTTTCTGGTTTAGACCATTGTGAGAGTCTCATTAAAAGGCATACAAGAATATTAGCGAATGGGGTGGGGTATCAAAGCCCCC
Organism: Ophioderma brevispina; assembly: GCA_023653785.1. Taxonomy (NCBI): domain Eukaryota; kingdom Metazoa; phylum Echinodermata; class Ophiuroidea; order Amphilepidida; family Ophiodermatidae; genus Ophioderma; species Ophioderma brevispina. The sequence goes on from JAMKCH010000775.1 coordinate 25,089, forward strand.
AGTGGTGCGAAATGATTTAATGTAATAATGTCAATTGATATTTTCCACTCCTTTTCGTGTAAAAACAAGGTATGGTACAGGGTGATCATCCTTTGCTCCTCCTCTCTCTATATATACTGACATGAGTACAAACCCGCCTAGTATTACGTCAAAATGACGCCATAAATATTGCATGGCAGCAAAGCTGTCCATTTCCATAGGCGTACTGTGCAGAATAGGCGAACATTCAATTTTCCACCCAAAAAGTTAGGACTATCAACTGTTTGTGGGGGTTTCTGCTCTAAATGATGGAACATGGCTAGTTGCTATATACCCAAAGCGTTTTAGTGCCATAATAATGTTTTCGATCCAGTGAATTTGCAAAATATCAACTTCTCACCATATATCCACTATTGTTATACTTGCCTTGACTTAGGCCAGAAAAGAAACAAGTTTGTCTCAGAAGAAATGTGAAAAAAGCAAATGCAAAATGCTAAAATACGGGATTAAAAAGAATTATTGCATTTGACCCAACTTTTCAATTTTTTCGACTGCTTCGTTGCCGATTTTTTTTTTTTTCTTAATTAAAAAAAAAATTCAAGTGAGCAAAAACCTAAAAAAACCAATGCGCTATAAAAGGCACATTCCAATGCAGAGCTGCTTGCTGGCAGCCACAGGTGAGTCAAACAGACAATGCTAAATAAACTCTAACAGGCAGTGTTGAAACTGATAGAGCGGCATCTAACGGATTTTTTAAAGATCGCATCACAAATGTCCACAGATTGGATTCCTATTTTAAACTTTATTTGCACTATACCTGGAAATTTCAGAATAACATTTTCAGAGAAAATTGAAATTGAAATCAACAACCATTCAAAAGCAAGTAAATATAGTTTACTCACTGTGCAGTATTTTGAAATTTATAGATCATTACAATCCATGGGATAGAAATTATGGTGAAACGTGCTGAAAACTGAATTCAGACGGTACTCGCTATGGATGAAATGTATGTGAGCATCCCGTTTGTCACACTTAATCTACCGGTAATTATTTAAACCTTGCCCGAAGGTTGAGACGGTTCCATCAGTTATAACCCGGGAGCTAGCACACATTTGTAACACATCTCAAGTACAAAAGGTTTGAGTGATTAATTAATGTGTACAGACTGACCGGAACTTTTTTCCTGAAACGTGATTCTTAAGTGTCGCAAAGTGGGCCCTTAGGAAGGGGGCCAAAACAAAGTTTTTGTACAGGGTCAAATTTGTAAATTGATCCCATCATGTTTGAATCACACCATGTTTCTGTGTCAAAACCATAAGGATTGCAGAAGGTATATTTTGTAATATGTACAAAAGCCTAAAGTTTTCAGAGTTATCATACGCTAAAAACAGCAAAATCAATAAAAAGGGGTCAGTTGTACAGGGGTAACATTAAGAAAATAAGAAAACTTAAAAATTTCAAAAAACTAAAAAATTTTGCAAATTATTGGTGGAGCTCATAGGATAAAATTAAGGAATAGTTTGAGTTGGTCTCAAATGCTTGCTTAAGAAAGTAGGGGGGGTTAAAACAAGATGAGGCCCATTGAATGCATGACGTGGCCATTCGTGCCCTCATCGGAAAATAAGCTTGAGACGTCAAAAACGATCTCCTTATTTAATTCCTATTGAACTCACCAATAATTTGCACATTTTGTATTCAAATCGGAGCAACTTTTCAAATTTGACCCTGTTACAAAATTGAAATTGACCCTATTATTGATTTTTTGTTGCTGTTTTTAGCCTATCAAACTCTGAACCTTTAGGTGTACATTTACAAACTATAACTTTTCTGAATTCTTATGGTTTTAGACACATAACATGGGTGCTTTTAAACATGATGGATAATTTACAAATGGACCCCTGTACAAACTTTTGTTTTGGCACATCTCCTACAGGCACCATTTGCGCACTTAAGAATCACGTTTCAGGGGTTTTCATGTCAGTCTGTCGTACAGATTTAATCACTCACAACCTTTTGTACTTGAGAGTGTTTACAAATGTGATGGTAGCTCCAGGTATTATTGTTAAGGTATATCGTGTTTTACCACACTTGGTGCGAACATCTTTCATTTTAGTTTACTGGGTCTACCTAACTATTCTTATCTTTGTAGCACCAATATTAATTCGAAATTACGATTTTGTCTTCATCGAGTGAATAAATATGTATCTGAACCATTTTTTCATTGACATTAAAAATGGTGTCTCTCTCTTTTAACTTGCAGTGGTGCATGTTTCAAGTGAGATCGTATTTTTCCAGACTTACACTCGGTCGATCGTGGTAGCTTTCTTTGGTGCTATTTGTACGATATTTCTTCATCTCCCCATAGCAACAAAATTAAAGTGGAATCTCGGGCAAGGGCATCGCAATAAGCGATGCATTCGTATTGCATCTTTAAATAAAAAAATACAACCGAATCCCTGTGGACAAGTAGTTCTGTCTAGGTTCAAAGATTACAAACGGCGTGATTTGACTGCAGTTGGTAGACGTTCCAAAAACCGCCACAGGTATATATGTTAACGGTGTCAAGAAATTTACGTGTCCGTTCAACTGTCAGTTCAATTATTGAGTTCTAGTTTTATGCCGAGCATGTTACGGTGCGTCGCCATAGTTTGTCGCAGAGAGACCTATATTTTAGACCTTCAGGTTGACAAGCAAGCTACAAGCAACACATGCAAAAATAATAGTTGATGGGAAGACGTTTGGAAAATGCGTGTTTTTTTTTTTTGGGGGGGGGGTCTATAAGAGTATTTCATTGTGAAATATGTATAATGCTGGGGAAAAGCAAATATAGATACGATTGATAATTATTTTTTTTTTTTGAAATGTTTTGTAGCTCCATTCAGGGATGAAAAGTGATCGTCATTTTCTAAAAATTAACATACGCGCAAGTGAAAACGAAACAACGAAATAAAAACTATCACGGTAATGATGTAAATTGGAGGAAATTGGGCAAAAAGAAAATGCTAATGAGCCTTGAACTTACATTATACACTTCGGGAGATACAAAAAGAAAATAGTCACATAAATCAATGCTAAGCAATCCGAAAAAAAAATAATAATAAAATGTCCTATTTTATAACATCAGATGCCAGAAGTAAGACCAAACTCCTGACAATGGCTGAAAGAATATTTTATAGTAACAAGGATGTTATTTACATTTTGTTAGAATGGGTAATCTTTCTCTTACTTTCAATGTTTGATTGTATTAGACCTGCAGTAAGAACCCATAATATAGTATATTTTAGTAATAGTTAGTGATAATATTATATGTGTAGCTGTGTGTATATAGACTGTCCCAAAAAAATATACAATCAAAGTAAAGACTAATTATTTTGGCCAACAACTTAAGTTTATATCAACTGAAGGTTGACTGATTCTTTTTTTAGAAATTTTTTAGCTTTCATGAGATTTTTAGTTGGTGTAATTTGTTTCAGGAGTTATGGCCAATTACCTGAGACTCTTGAATAACCGATATCAACAGAGTTTCCATTGAAAACCAACTTCAGGACATTCTTCATGTGATATATGATAAGTTTATAATGTCATAATTGCCAATAAAATACATGTAACATTGGGAAATTCTAATCCAGTCTTGTTGTCTCAGCCTTTCTCCAGGTTTCAGCAGAATGTAGATTCATAAACCCACCCTCGCTAAAAGTAAACTCAGGCTTTTGAACACCTACCATCCTTTCCTTTATTGTTCTTTGTTCACAACTGGTTTCTTCATTATGTTGCTCCCTGGCATCTTGGAGGCAGTGGATAATGTGGAAGGGAGATTGTCCCTCCCCATAAGAGCGTTGTCCGTACATTTGTCCCCCAACAAAGATTTGTGACTGTCCTCTTGGTTTCAGCAGTAAAATTTCCAAAATTTAGATGAATTTCATAATCACTGCACCCCCCCCCCCGAGAGTTAATTCGCCAATTTCCCCACAGCCATAATTTCTGTTGCTTTCACTGTTTGAAAAATAATATATTGATTAGTTCACTGTATAATAATATATATACATTTACTCTGACCTCTACGATATTCTTTTGTTTGAAACAATTTAATCCCACAAGATAAGACACACCTTATACCTTTAGTTTCTTGAACCTTCAAGTGAAACTGGCCCAAATGGGGATTTATCCTTTGTGTTCAATTGACAATATCTCCGGTTAGGGTGCATCGAATTGGTTGCAATAAAAACGAGGATTTAGCAGAGGATCTGGTCTAAAAAATTAAATCAAAATATCTCACAAAAATGCACAGTTTATATATATATTTGTTAATTTTTTTAGTTGATTGTATATTTTGTGGATAGTCTGTAATTTGATACGACAGACAACAGTTTATGCGTACTTGGCTTTGAAAAGTAGCGTTAAATCACACTCAACAACCTGTACAATGTCTCACTGGGGCAGCAATGTGCATTTTCTCGTGTTTAGTTGTTCTTGTATAACAAGGATTTTAAAAATACACATCATATTTCAATGTATTGAAAATAATATAGGAACTTCGGGGAATGTTGGTAGAGTGATGTCGTCTTGTGAATACGAGATACCTCAATAACAACATTATTGACTGTCCTTTATTGACCTGACTGTACAGGTTAAAATTACAATCTACTCTAATGGTCCCTGATCTCCAATTTCGTAAGATGAATCATTGGTTGAAATAATTATGTAAACAAAATTGCAGTTCATATTACGGTTTTATATTACCATGTTCATGATTTGTCAGGATCTATTACATTTATGTAATCTGTAATACTACTATTACTACTACTACTTATCTGGATTACTAGTAGAACACATATAGGCACTTTGTGGTATTTTCTTTTAGATAATCATTCGAAAGACAATATGATTGGGTATTCATTTCAACGGGAAATATAATTGACAACAGACACGCTGTAAAATGACAAGTAAAAGTAACAAAATTCCACAGCGAGCTCAAATATCTATGGGTGTCTTTGAAGTAGCTAAGGTCTTAGGTGAATTTAAACATGGTGGCTTGCTGCCGAACCAACTCTGAAGGCTGCTCTGTCTATTGACGTACATCTTAAATGTACTTTACTGGTACTTTAACTGTGTTTTCTATCTACTGTTTGATAAAAATACAATTAAAGTATATTTTAATGATACTTTATTTACCCTTATTCTTTTTTGCTATTGCTGCAAAAGCATGTAATCTATATGTACTAAAAGCTGGCTGAAGAGAAGAAATGCCACTGTTACCTGGATGTGGACTGGAATACATATTTATTATGTTTTAATTTGATTTTAATCAAATCGATTGGTTTAAGAATTCGGAATGTCCAAAACACAATTACAATCCAATAATGATACACTCCAATGTCCTTACTGATCTTACTGATCTTACGATAGTGTCCACTAATATCCAGAATTGAAGGAAGCATTGCAGTTCAACGATGATAATGTCCTCATAGCGCAGACTCCAAAATTACAGCATGCAAAGTCATATAAATCCACAAGAAATATAATCCATGGGAATCTTCTCAGTCCTGAAGATAATTGTGTCCAGCAGTTCAAGACGACGGGGTTGTTCCTCGACGACACTAATATTCTGCAGTACAATAACCAAAAGAGTTACCACCTAAGGTCCATCTGTCGCAAATATCCACTTTTAGGACCAAAACCTGAAGCTCTTTTGGCTTGAAAAGGACAGCAGACAGTTCAGCTTTCAAGCTCCCATGGTATCCAATATATCAGAGCTTGTACGGCACCAATTTACCATCTCTGGCAAAGTTAACGTTCAATCTATCCTTATATTATATTTCACAACTGTTTTTCCACATCTAAAACAGCCAGTACAATATCATCATGCATAAACATAACACAGTCCAATTGGAGCTCACATTATCTGCATTGCATCATCTTACATTAATGATATCATGGGGAACTGTCTATTTTGCATTTTTCAACACAAAGCAGATGGGAAAACCCCAGGCTATTTATAGTATTTTAGCTCAATATCTATCCTGTAATCAGCATGTGGAACCATGTCAATATAGCACTAGTTATTTGTTTCCTTCCATAATAAACAAAGTACTTTTCCATGAGAAATCTTTTCTCCAAGTAAAATAGATAGAGAAATAAAATAAAAATAATATTTTAATCCTCAAAATGGAGGATGCAAATACCAATAGAATGTCAAGATATTGTATAGGTAAAAAACAACTTCCTGTTGTTTCACTCGGCGACCATTCAACTGTGCGGCAGCCCGCTATTTATGTGATCGTAAGAGGGCGCTTGATATAAACTAGGACCGATTCAGGGCTGGACCGATTATGTCCAGGCATGGCCTAGGCAAAGCCAAGTGACTTTTTTTTAGGATTTTATTTTTTATTTTAATTTATATACATGTACATTACAACGCGACGTTGGTGAGTGCCACCGTTGTAAAAATGTACTTCCATATAATAAAATAAAATAAATAAGTTTGATTTTATGTGTTTGAATCTACTTTTCTCTAAATACGAAGACAGAGGCGAGACTGTGGGACAGTCTACGATAAGTAAGCCCCATGTGGGTTTTTTCTCACCGAGAGACACCGCTCCAATCATCGAAAGCCCTATTGAATTGCTGTCCGCTTCCCTCCATCGATTCCAAGGGGGCGGTGGGGCAGGCAATTCACAACCTTTAGATAATTGGAATTAGCTCAAACCATACATTATTCCTGCATAGACCTGTTAGGGGGAAAATGGTAACAGTACAATGTTCAACCAGAAATACAAAATCAGGCCAGGTTCATGCGACCAACCTCTAGCTTGAACGAAAGTGCACAATTTTGTCTTCCAGCTAAGCACTACTCATAGGGCTTTGGGGTAAGAGCCCATAGAGGTAAAGTGGGAGCAGGGGAATTGGTAAGTTTGCTTATGGCAGCCACACCAACAGTTCCTAGCCTAGAGGAGAGAAGAAACTCTTCACTAAGTGATAGAAGAAGGAATATTTAATGCCATTACACGAAAAAAAAGTAATTCAATATTATGACAGTGGTTTCAGTAGCTGGTTCCTGACAAAGCCCTCCAGAGCCAAACGCTCACCTCCGCCGAGTGTGCTTTTGCAGCAGGCTGCGTAAATTGATCTCAGAAGTATTGGCATTTGCCTGGAAGAGCTTGGAAGCTCATTTTGGCTTAATAAGTATTTTCAAAAAGAGAAAATCTTGACGCAGATCACGACAGGTGTGGTCCATACCTTATGATGATCCCAATATATCCTTCGAAATATGTACGTAAATGATCTGTATGTCCATAAGTAGCAACATTTTCAAAAGTGCAACTTTAGAATCTCTTATACCCTTTACCTTCTTAAAACATACACAATTGATTTTTGTCTAATCACAATAACTAAAATGTATAGTTTACCATAGGTACGATGATTGGTTATGCATTCACACACAGAAAAATAACACGTATAATGAAGTTAACGGGACTGGGCCAGAACAAGTTTGCATTTTCGGGGTGTTACCAATCGCGTAAGGGGGTGGCGGGGTGGGGAATTGTGGTTTTGGTGGTGGTGGTGGCACTGGTTGTGTTATTTTTATTATTAGTAGTATAATAATTATCAGTATTATTAGTATTATTAGTATTATTATTAGTAGTAGTTGTTGTTGTTGTTGTTGTAGTAGTTGTTGTAGTTGTTGTAGTTATTGTAACAGTAGTAGTAGCAGTAGCAGGAGCAGCAGTTATAGTAGTATAATATACATCGTCGCTGGGCGGGAAAACCTCATGTGCATTTGACCTTTAAAATCAAAACCTCACATGTAGTCAAAACCTCATATGTAACATTTTCGGGAGACCCCAGAAACTGAATAATTTGCTGTAATGCCTTGCACAAGAAAAGTTTTCTTTTCTAAATATATTTAGATAGTTATTTACTCCAGATTCTGAAATAAACTGCATATGATTTACTCTCATATTTAACTTAAAATTCAAACTAGAACCCGATGTGACCAAAATGCACATAATGAGGTTTTAGCACTGAAACCCACTTTTTACATATGTGGTTTTGCATTTGAGCTCTGGAGTTACATATGAGGTTTTCCCCGCTCAGCGACGATATATGATAAAATTTCCAAAAAAAATAAGTAAAATCCTTTCTGAACAGGTCTGCGCTCGCATATAGGAATTTATAAATCAACCAGTCACGAAAAGCCATCGCTTAACCCTAACACTGACGTCGGTTTCTAGCCGGGAGGAACTGAAGGAGTGAGGGAAGAGGGGAACAAGAAAAGTCGCAAATTCGGGTGGGATTCGAACCCAGGGCCCTTCGGCCCCAGCCCCATGACCCGGGATAGCACGCTACGGCGGTGTCGCTGGCGCGGCCAGCGATTTCGTGCCCACATGAGTCTTGGTTTGATGACGTCATCGCTACTTTCTGGACTTAGTGCATTTTTCTCAATTAACACAGTGAGTTTTGGTGAGATTTAGTTGTGCTAGGGTTAGGTAACTTGATACACACCCAATGGCGTTAACAGGTATATTCAATTAAAAAGCCTTTACAAATAGAGAATCAACGTCATGGTCAGAGTCTACTTTAGTAAACCAATATAATTGCCAGAGGTCATTATGATTGCTATCAAAATTGCAAAATATTTTACTTAGTTAATTCATGACATTCCATTACAATACTATTATGGCTCTTTGAAGTAAATTAGGATACAATAAAAATCGATACAATTTTGTGGTCTTTGTATTAACGCATGTGAAGTGAATTTAGTAGGCATTTTACTTCGGATCAATGGTCCTTCTGAATAATGGTCCTTCAGAATAAAAAAAAAAACCCTCGGAATAACGGAAAATAGTGGTGAATTCGAAATAACGGTCCTTCGGAATAACGTTCCCCATGTAATATTCGGAATAACGGTCCTTCGAATTAAGGGTCCTTCGGGCTTGGGAGTGTGAAGCAAATCGACACATATAAGGTTACAGCCCGTTATTCGAAGGGTCTGTATTCCGAAGGACCGTTATCCCGAAGGATCTTTATTCCGAAGGACCTTTATTCCGAAAGACCGTTATTCCAAAAGACCGTTATTCCGAATCCGCCCCTGTAATACAGTTATTACGGAGAAAGTTATAGATAAGCATTATAGAATCTTTAGAATTGTATATCAATCCACAAGTGTAGAGAAAGGCAAGCCACTAATAGGGATATGTTATTTCCTTTTCATAAGAAAAATTCAATTGACAAAGACTACGTGAGAAAGGGCAAGTATAAAGTTCAAAGTCTAAATATAGTTGATGTGATCCTTTGAACGGAAGTTTGCATTGGCCAAGAAGATAGCCAGAATTGGCTGATGTTTGTTAATATACCTGCACGTGCAATGGAGAATAATTTGTTGTCATGTCAAGGAGGAATTCCAGAATATTCAATACTGCTTGAGCAATATGACAATAAACACCAAAATCATTATTATTCTATATGAAACTGGAAAAAATGACACCCTATGTGAGTCTGACAGACTGAGACGTGGGTTGAATTATTTAATACTTGTATTGCAAGTCTCAAAACGTAGTTACACGACCAGAATACCATGTTACCCTACCCCGGATAGACGCCTGCCGTAATGCTAGGCGTTGGGTACGAAGCTCGTGCTCGCCCTTCCGAAGGGCTCATTATATCCTTTCTTTATATCGGGCCTATTTATCTGACGTCCCTTAGCTTCATTTAAATGCACTAAAAAATTGGACCCCCACCCCTATGAAAACTACTTTAATTTGCCGGTGGATTTTTTTACCCAAACTGTGGTCATTGATGAGGTACATCAACACGGTCACATAACAAGGGGAAAATGAAACAATGCGCACCAAATTCTTCCGCCAAAAATGAAAAACCACTTTCCCGAAGGACCTTTTCCATAAAATATGGCTTATAATAGGAGAACATAAATACATTTACATTGCTGAAATACAAAATTAACAACAGTTACTCTAGTACAATTTAAGGGGCAAAATAAATTTTGAATAGGCAACCAAAATGCTTTAAATTGTGCTAATTAGCATAATAACCCCATGGACGATTTGATTTTGTTCCCACCAAAATATGCGCAACTGATATTTAGGCAATTACATAAAATGTTGGGCAAAATTTTGGGCGAAATAATTTACAAAAACAAAATGGAGCACTAAAAACAAAAATGTTGGGGCCCACCCCTTATCCGAATTAAGGGTCCTTCGGGCTTGGGAGTGTGAAGCAAATCGACACATATAAGGTTACAGCCCGTTATTCGAAGGGCCTTTATTCCGAAGGGCCGTTATCCCGAAGGATCATTATTCCGAAGGACCTTTATTCCGAAAGACCGTTATTCCAAAAGACCGTTAGTCCGAATCCGCCCCTGTAATACAGTTATTACGGAGAAAGTTATAGATAAGCATTATAGAATCTTTAGAATTGTATATCAATCCACAAGTGTTTAGAAAGGCAAGCCACTAATAGGGATAGGTTATTTCCTTTTCATAAGAAAAATTCAATTGACAAAGACTACGGGAGAAAGGGCAAGTATAAAGTTCCATAAAATATAGTTGATGTGATCCTTTGAACGGAAGTTTGCATTGGCCAAGAAGATAGCCGGAATTGGCTGATGTTTGTTAATATACCTGCACGTGCAATGGAGAATAATTTGTTGTCATGTCAAGGAGGAATTCCAGAATATTCTATACTGCTTGAGCAGTATGACATTAAACACCAAAATCATTATTATCCTATCTGAAACTGGAAAAAAATGACACCCTATGTGAGTCTGACAGACTGAGACGTGGGTTGAATTATTTAATACTTGTATTGCAAGTCTCAAAACGTAGTTACACGACCAGAATACCATGTTACCCTACCCCGGATAGACGCCTGCCGTAATGCTAGACGTTGGGTAAGAAGCTCGTGTTCGCCCTTCGGAGGGGCTCATGTATATCCTTTCTTTATATCGGGCCTATTTATCTGACGTCCCTTAGCTGCATTTAAATGCACTAAAAAAAAAATGGACCCCCACCCATATGAAAACTACTTTAATTTGCCGGTGGATTTTTTTACCCATGAGGTACATCAACACGGCCACATAACAAGGGGAAAATGAAACAATGCGCACCAAATTCTTCCGCCAAAAATGAAAAACCACTTTCCCGAAGGACTTTTTCCATAAAATATGGCTTATAATAGGAGAACATAAATACATTTACATTGCTGAAATACAAAATTAACAACAGTTACTCCAGTACAATTTAAGGGGGAAAACAAATTTTGAATAGGCAACCAAAATGCTTTAAATTATGCTAATTAGCATAATAACCCCATGGACGATTTGATTTTGTTCCCACCAAAATATGCGCAACTGATATTTAGGCAATTACATAAAATGTTGGGCAAAATTTTGGGCGAAATAATTTACAAAAAAAATGGAGCACTAAAAACAAAAATGTTGGGGCCCACCCCTTATCCGGTACACTTAAAGGTGCGTGTTCCGATCGTCTTTGGAACCCCCCCCTGATTTACCCGGAAGTAGTATCGATTTTGATATCAAATGAAAGGCTGTATTTTTCATATTGTCGTCCTGAAATTTGAGCCCTCAAAGCCATTTCATTCCCAAGAAATACACAAAAAAACTGCCGTTTGGTTAACCATCAATATTAGCACAGTATTGAACAGGGCTTTGCACTATGCATTATCACGTCTAGCATCAAAACCGCAAGTTTGTTTCCCACTGTACTTGATGGGGTGTATGTGCAAGTGCCAGGCTCTCATATCAAGTAGAGAACACAATACACATAAATCGGAACAAGCACCTTTAAGTGTTAATGTTACACTGGCTGATTACAAAATATGGTTTTATTTATTTGTTTGAAAGACTGTTACCCACATAGCGCAGTGTCATAATGGACCATAGATCGCTGAATATTTTCCGATATAGCCTTAATATTAAAGAAAACGCATTTTGTTAATAGCATCAGGTTGAGAGGATACCAGAATCTCAAGTGAGATGAGGTAAGTAGGGTCGAGGCTGGCAATCAGATTTTGGCTCCGAGTTCCTGGATTTGTTAGGCTGTCAGATGGAGAAAGTACAAGTTTTATTAAATCCCACATCACTCTTCCTCAGAGTTGATAACATTATTTAATCCATTTGCAATATTTGCTGGTCGCAGATGGATTTTAAGCTGTGATATGTAAGTTTAACCTCAGAACTCGGACAACTCGGGTTGGGCAATGCTGAGGCTTTCCCCATATCGGGGAGTGAATGGAACTGGAACATGCTTTACAAACATAAATATGATTACTTGGTACTACCTACTAGATATTTAACCAAACTTGCACCTCTTGGATGTACTTTCAGATGCGTAGGGATCACGTGTCGCATTAAACATGAAACTGGAACATGCCTAATCTACACAAACATGGTGACTTGGGACTACCATGATTTCACATAACTTGCGCTTTTGGAGATGTACTATAACGTTTTGGTTATTTTGTGATCCCCATGTCAGATCTGACATATCTGACACGGCCTATTCTGGTTTTATAATTCCGTTTAGCTCCGTTTATTGGAGCCAATTGGGAATTTATCCCGTTTAGAATTTAGACATGGACGGTACGCGGTATCGCATACATAATCTATCAGGTGGTCCGTTATGTTATGATCGCTATGAAATAGGCCTATTTTGCACAACGGCGATAAACAACACGGACCAGTCGTGATTTTACAGATTCGGCTCGGTGTGAACAAACCTCCCATTCAAAGTGTATAGTTGTCACTTTCTCCCTATGGGCGACTATCGGGAGTCAACGGATTCAGCCAGTATGTTTGTGTGTGTGTGTGTGTGTGTGTGTGTTGGGGGGGGGGGGTAGGACATGCCATCCTAACAGCAACAGTGAATTCAAAACAGCATCAACATCCGGCGCGACGAGAAGCTAGTTTATTTCAAAGACATACCGATAGTAGGGCGCTCTTACGCGTATCGGACGAAGAAAGGCCTGGGCGAAGACACGACTTAAGGGGGAGCCAAGTCAATAATTTAATGAACGCGGGAGTTCCTAATCGGGAATTCCTGAAAAAATATAGGGAAAGCAACACGAATCATTAGAAACGGATTTCTATAGTTGAAATCATTGTTAGCTAATTTTAGTATTCGGGGCACAACCACTCCAGCTGTCTGCGGTTTACCTCGGTCTGCATGGCTGCCGCGCTTGTGAGAGATTCGTAATAGGTCGCAAGTGAGAAAAAAATAACCTCCCGTTTTACCTCGAAACATCATAGCCCTGGTACTCTGCCGGCAGAACAGGAATTGTACGGCAATTACTGTTACTTGTTTGGCATATGTCTGAACAACATCAGGCTAGCTTCACCTGGTATCCATAATTTGCCTTGCCTATCCGCTGACCTTGCATACACTTTGAACCTGATTTAATTGGCATCCCTGTGTAACAACGCGTACGGCAATACGTCAAATTAGCACTCTATATAAATACCCAGTAAACAATGTAATGCTTTTGAAAAAGCAAAAGGTTTTCATCCTACATTTATATGGTCCTTCGCCAGGATGAAACAAGTCTTGCGACTTATATATCCATCATCTATAATGGCACTTCCGCACTGAAGATTGGCATCACGTGGATCCTTATCTCAGCACCTCCACTGACCGTAGGTTATTATTTGTAGTTGTTTAGAAAGCTGTTACCCCCACATAGGCGCAGTGTCATATGTGACCATGAATCGCTGATATTTTTCCGATATAAGCCTTATATTAAAGAACGCATTTTGTTAATATAGCAATCAAGGTTGAGAGAGATTACCAGAATCTCAAGTGAAAATACGGGTCGAGGCCTGGCAAAACAGATTTGGCTCCGAGTCCGTTTTGTTAGGCGCTCATATGGATAAAGTACAAGTTTTTTAATATTCACTCCCAGCATCAGCATCTTCTCTCAGAGTTTGTATAAGCAGATTTAATATCCATTTTGCAATATTTTTGCTGGTCGCAGATGGTTTTTAAGCTGTGGATATGTAAGTTTTAACCTCAGAACAACATCTAACATTCCGGACAACTCTCGGGGTTTGGGTCAAATGCTGGAGGCTTTTCCCCATATACGGGGATTGGAATGGAACTGGAACATGCTTTACAAACATAAATATGATTACCTTGGTACTGACCTACTATATATTTAAACCAAAACTTTAAAAACCCTTGCACCTCTTGGGATGTACTGTTCAGATCGGAGGGATCACGTGTCGCAATAACCATGAAACTGAACATGCCTAATCTACACAAACATGGTGACTTGACTACCATGATTTCACATAACTTGCGCTTTTGGAGATGTAACTATAAACCAGTTTTGGTTATTTTTGGTGCATCCTCCCATGTGTCAGATCTGACATATCCGACAACGGCCCTATTTCCTGGTTTTATAATTCGTTTAGCTCCGTTTATATTTCTGGAAGCACAATTGGAGATTTATATATTTATCTTCCGCGTTTAGAATTTAGACATGGACGGTAGGCGGTATCGCATACATAATTATCAGGTGGTCCGTTTATGTTATGATCGCTAGAATAGGTCCTATTTTGCACAACGCGGCGATAAAACAACACGGACCGTCCCGGTTATTTTTTAAAAGATTCCAGCTCGGTGTGAACAACCATCCCATTCAAGTGTATAGTTTCACTTTCTCCCTATGGGCGACTATCGGCAGTCAACGGATTCAGCCAAAGTATGTATTGTGTGTGTGTGTGTGTGTGGGGGGGGGGTTGGGTAGGACATGCCATCCTAACAAGCACCCTTGAATAAAATTCAACGCAAAATTCAAATCACACAGCATCAACCATCTCCGGCGCGACGAGAGCTAGTTTTTTTCAAAGACTACCGATAGTAGGAGGGCGCATCTGTTAGGGGGCCGCTCCTTAACGCCGTATCGGACGAAGAAAAAGTGCCTGGGCGAAGACAACTACTTAAGGGGGGGATCCAAGTCAATAATTTTAATGAAACCACCGAACGACTGCTGTGAGTTTCCTAATCGGGAATTCCTCCTTGAAAACATATAGGAGAAAAGCAGCACACGAATCCCATTAGAACGGGGATTTCCTAGTTTGACATCATTGTTCTCTCATAATTTTATAAATTTATTCGGAATTTTCGTTGTTTCCAGTGGGAATTATTCGTGTTCTCGTTGCACAACCGGCCCAACGTTACCATCTGTCTTTTTTTATCCCCCCAAACCCTCGGTCTGCATGGCTTCCAGCGCTTTGTGAGAGTATTCGGAATAGTCGCAAGTGAGAAAACAAATAACCCGCCATTCCCTTGTTTATTACCTCGAAACATCATATGCTAGCCCTGGTACTACTGGGCTGTTCTTGCCGGCCATAACAGTATGTAACGGCAATACTGTTTTACTACTGTTTGGCATATGTCGAACAACATCACAGGCTAGCTTGTCACCTGGTAAGCCATAATTTGCCTTGCCTATCCTCTGACCTTGCATACACTTGAACCTGATTTAAATTGGCATCCCTGTGTGTAACAACGCGTACGGCAATACGTCAAATTAGCACTCTAATATAAAATCCGTCCAGTAACCCATGTCATGCTTTTTGAAAAGCAAAAGGGTTTTCGGGTTCGTCCTACTATTATATGTCCTTCGGCCAGGATACACAAGTCCTTATATACCATCATGCTATAATGGCACTATATCCCTCCCGCACATGAAGCTTGGCATCACGATGGATCCTAATCTCATCACCGATCCACTGACGTAGTTATTAATCCTCTCCCGGGGATCACTTTCCGAGGCACCTTATGGAGGTTCCACGGCAAGATTCCCACAAGCATAAATTGCACGGCCGAAGGTGCCAGCCGTGAACCTTTGTTTAGTTGTTATAATTAAAGAATGTGCCATCCATTTTTCATAATTAAAAAGAATTATTTTCTCAATTTTTATTTGAGAAAGATTTTTCCTCCCAGGACAAGTATTTTGTTTACTATAAAAGAGAGAAAGGGTGAATACCCCTAAGTTGTTTTTGGTCTAAGTGCACCTGTTTAGATTGATCAATAGGGGAAGTGGGGGGATTCCCCAAGAATGCTAAACTTAAGGTAACTGACTCAGCTTGTTATGCTTTAAAATAAAGATCAACACATTGCAGTCTGGGAATTTCCCCCACAAAGTTATATATATGAAGTGATGTAAGTCAGACTTTTGCACTCTTCTTGGCCTGGTGTCACCAGGAGGTCATGTTTATGCAAAGATAGTAATTTCCATTTTATAGAACTGGTATGTTTGGAATTCATTAATTAAGGAGATTTAGTACGTCTCCTCTCTTCAGCGCCTTCCAGTTGCAAATCAGCTATACAGTATGGATGTAGCTGTAGTTTTAACTACAATAATAGTTAATGGAGATTTGGCTCCACACAGTTGCCAGGATTTCTTTGATTTAATAATTTCCATGTGAGGCGAGTTTGGTGTAATTTATTCTACTGTCGTCTTTGAGCAGCCCGAAAGTGCTGGGTAATCAAATCAGGATTCACAAATTGGGTTGGAAGATAGAAAAATCGTGGTGATTATCTTGGTTGGACTGATATACTGGTGGATTTAATTTATCTCTGAGGGACTTAATTTTAACCTTGTCGTCTGAACTGCTGGACAAGATTACCTTCATGACTGGAAAGATTCCCTGTGAATATCATACCTATGAGTTTTGTATGAACTTAGTGCGCTGTCTAGCTGCATTATTTGGAGTCTTCAGCTGTGAGGGACATATCAAATCTTTTAGACCTGCCACCGCTGCTTGTGGACATTAGTGGCCATTCTTGAGGACAATAAGTATAGCAATGTAATCTTCAATATTGAGTGTAATTTTAGGTCTAAAGTTGTTTTTAGGACATAACCAATTCTTGAACCAAATCAAGTAAAGATCATTAAAACCTTTATTATTTATATACTTTAGGATCAATTTGTGCACAAGGCTCTTTATTTGTGTGTTTTGAAAGGTATTTCTGACCTTAGACGTTCACGAGACGTCATAACATGTAGTAACTGGACATACCCACACCCCTCTCCACTTTGGGAAATAGTAGTCTGCCTGCCGGAGCTTTCGCTCACAGCGAAAGGCTCCCCATGGATATCTATATACTTGCTGGTAACCATCTTATGAAAGAGCCATATCTATTTGAAATGTCAATTCTGTGATTGTCCAATCTGGTTGACACGGGGGAGGGGGAGGAAGGCTCGAGTTGTATACTAGAGTTGGGATTATTGAGTTTGCCGAGCCCCTGAAGAGCCTATGGGGAACAACCTCCGCTAAACGGCGTTAATAATGCGTGTCCTGATTGTTTATCATTCTTTCACTCTAATTTCTCCAAAACCAGCTGTGAATAAGTCCTTTTCAAGTTTTATACATTTTTTTTATTGGTCGTAGGAAAAAAATTTGAGACAAATTGCGCATTTTAAAATTCAT
This sequence comes from Ophioderma brevispina, assembly GCA_023653785.1. Lineage (NCBI taxonomy): Eukaryota > Metazoa > Echinodermata > Ophiuroidea > Amphilepidida > Ophiodermatidae > Ophioderma > Ophioderma brevispina. Next base: position 42,538 of record JAMKCH010000775.1, read on the forward strand.
TGTTTTTCGCCCCTTTCAAAAATCTCTGGACTGCTTGAACGTATCGGTGGGGTGGGGGGGGGGGGGGGGGGTCGGATTGTCATCTCTGTGTAACAACACTTAAATATACGCGCGCGACGTACTCCGGTCGATTCTCGAAAATTAGCACTCCTTTAGAAATACCAAGTAAATAACCCACCCAGTATTCCAATTTTGATGTGACGATGACATGAAATGAACGTTCAGTTGTCTTGAGATCAAGGTAGTTACGGTTATTTTGACCTATCCTAATGAAGCCGTGGCGGGCAGACAACTACATGGACTTTTCATCGATAACTTAATCGTCCAACCAACAACACCAGATTGCGTGGCGACAATCCAGATTTTTAACAGTAAAGTTGGAGAACGATCCGATGTTTGACCGTCTTTGGGAGTAAAGGAATAACGTTGAGGAGAAGACATGACCTCCATCCTTGCTGTCATTAAATTTTATAATGCATAGTTTATGGCCTCTAAAACTCTATTATAGCACGGAATCCACTCAGTGGGCAGCCTCGAAAGGACACCCTCTACGTGTCCGCCCTTACATGGGGGAATCCTGGCCACCTACACACAAGTACACCCCAGTGGGCTAACCTCATAATTGTCCTTTTCCACGTGGGCTTAACGAAACTAGGAATAATACCGAATTTATCAACACAACCTTTTTTGCGCAATTTTTAACAATTTTCAAAATTTTCACCGTTTATTTCCAATGGATTTAGTGGAATGGAATGTTTTTTTTTGTCAGGGACTGGTTTAAACTGGAATTCCAGGGCAAGTGTCTTACTGGCTGTTGTAAAATTGAAGGTTATCGCCCGCCCACTTTGCGTGAAACTGAGAAATGAACGCTTATGGTTAGAATAGTTTAAAAATGTAATAACAGCCACAGCCGCGTGAGATAAATCATTTTTTCGTAAAATTCAAACAGTCACAGACAAAATAAATAACAACAAATGTTGATATAATTTCCGTGTACGTTAAAAATTGAATAGTTCCCCAAGACCGATCGTATTTGCTTAAAAACGTGGACAATCTTCCGATCGGGTATGTTTGAAGTTTTAGAAAGGACATACAGTCACCTCTTCATGTGTCTGAACATAGCGAGTGAAATGTTCATTCACCCGCAGTTTCGTTTCGTGTCCATTTTTGTAACTTTTTAAAATCGCTATTTGTGCAGCCAATAAATTTACATTTTTTTCCTGAGGAGCCCGGCCCTGATATATAGCAAATGGATACGTGAATAGTGTTTTTTAGATTTTTTGCTGTCAAAAATATATCACAATTACTACGCTTCTTCTTTGTGGTAACACGGACAACGTAAACGTTGTGTATAACGAGAAATGCAACAGTTTGCCACCCCCAGTCATGGCGGATTGTGAGTGCGCCGCCCACGGCGTAAGGGCGATCATAGCCGCCGTCGGATTCGATTTATATGTAAAAACTAGCCAATTGCCATCATATAGAGCTGAAAACCAACGCAAGAAAATCCGATATTCCTTCCGACGTTTTTTTTTTTTTTTTAGCGCAAAAAATTGGATGTCCGTTCGCCCGCCTATTTTCTGCTGTGGAAAATAATGCAATTTGGCCGACTCTTTGGACTTGATACGTTCATTGTGACGCCATACTAAGGATGATGTTTGGTACTTATGTTGGTATAATGGAAAAGATGATGACCCCATAGCTATCCACTGGATTCAAATCCATATTAGCATCGGCTGCATTTATTACGAATTAATCCGAGGGGTGGGTGTTACGGTGTTGCCTGCACAAGCCACACCCATAATCGTCCTAATACTTAACAACTTCAACAAAACATGATATCAACTATGACCCCCATTCAGGTCGTGGAAAGGAAATTTGATCAAAATGTGGTTCCACATGAGCCAGGACCTGTCAATACGTCGGGTACGGTGGGGTTTGCAAATGAGCGCGGTATTCTCATGTGCGTTTTTGTAGAATGTTTTTTGCTCGGACGCTTGTGGGAGTCCTATTGGCGTGTAGGACCCCAAATACATACACTATAATGAGACTAGGGATTTGAAATGATTCCGAAAATTGAATTTCAAATGCCTTTTCTTCTCCCTCCTTTCTCTCCCCTCTCTTTTCTCCAAATTTCTTCTACGAACTAAAGCTTCGCAGAACAAAACTTGATTAAAATGACGTCTTCTTTTCTTGCGGTATGTAAAAATTGAATGAATTTCATAAGCGATTTTGTAAAAAATCAATCAGAAGCATATTAAAAGGCCTATTTATGGGATTTTTTTTTTTTTTCGTTTTTTTCCACAGAACAGAGCTCCATATTACAGCAAGGTCGGCAACCTCCAAAAATCCCAACTCCGTACCTCGAACCTCAGACGTCCTCCCCCTGACATTTTAAGTGTCTAAGGGAACGCTGAAACGTCTTGAACAAGACTACGCAGATGCGCTGGCGCGGACACGCAATTTCCCCGATCCGCGCGAATGATATTGACCTAGTCTCCTTTGGTGGTCTGTCGAAACAATAAGGTTCTGTGTTTAGATTAAAGTGTACGTTGTTTAATAAGCAGATAACATTAATATGTCATCGCCCATCCCTTACCTACAATTATTACTGGTATTCCCGATTAGGTTGTGTCAGATCTGATATGTCAGATATGTTCAGATCTGACACGGGGGTCACAAATGACCAAACCGTAACTATCAGATAGATGAGTAGAAATCACGTGTGGCTTTTCATTACACGGCAAAGATTGGGACAGGTCTTCGGTTGTAATTTGTGTCCCCACATTCAGATTGCAAGTGATCTCATAACAAAGAATTAGAAGATATTTCCGCCCAAATTAAAAGACGAAACTACTTACAGCTTTATACTGTTTCATAGCCATTATACGGGTGACCCGATAAAATCTTTACCCAAACTGAAGGATATTTTCCCCCTTTTTTTTTAATTGATATCTGGTGGATTTATTTTATCATAAAGAGAGGGTAATTTAGCATACTACTGATTTTTTTTCTTTTGATTGATGGTTGGTTCTCAAGAAATGGTCCACTGCACAATAAGTCAGTGGAGTATCTTTTTCTTAGCATGGAAATCCCCAATGCCAAATCGACAGATCGGCATGTGATTTTCGTAGAACGTGCACGTGATATTTTGACGTAACAATAATGTATATGAAACTCAATTTTTTTTTTTTTTTTTTTTAAAAAAAAAAATTTGGCAATTAGTCAAAAAATCAATTTACAAAAAATGAAACGTTGACCAAAATTAACATTTTCCGTAAAGATGCCTTACCCTTTAATAACGTCTACGTCAAAATTGTAGTATTATGGTGAGTCCATACCAATAGGAAGCAACAGTTCCTTTGAACCATCGTTATTACTACACATAAATGTATGTGATGCAGTCCCTAAAACGGGAATAGTTCCTTCTGTTTGAAAAACGCAATAAACTTCCGCTTTAATCTCTGGTGTGACCTAAATTTGAATGGAGACAAATTAGAACGAACATCTCTATCAATCTTGTCCTGTGATGAAATGCGACACGTAATTCATAATCACCTGATGGTATATTTCCAAAAGTGCAAGTTCTGTGAACAGGAATAGGTAGTAATAATTCACATTGTTGTGAGACCCTGTTCTAGTTTCAACCGTTTATTTAATACGAGACATGATTCCCTCGTTATTCTGAAAGTCATGTCCCCAAAATGTTCAGTGGTCTTTTGAAATGTCAATCGATCATGTTTGCTTAGTGAGCAGACTTAAAGAACCTTTATATCCGTATTGCTAGCTTCGAACTCTTCTGGGACTCTACTTTCTGGGTGAGATAGCTACGTCTGGATTTTTTTAACGCACACATGCAGACCCCTATAATTGGCTGAAGTCAGTGTGATCCTGATGCTGTGGACCAACATTTGTTTACTGTTACGGGAAAATAATGTGTTGAGCGATCTATAGTCGATGTCGAAATAGTACTTTGGGTTCAAATGAAAGTTCTATCAAAAGGATAGCGCACATAGCTTTTTTAAAATTGCGTTTGTCTGTTTGTGTGGTGTGTTGTGGTTTCCGCATTATCGCAGTCTTAGAAAACCACCAAAACCAAACCAAGCATGTATATTTACTCCCAACAAAAACAATACGTTAAGGATGAATTTGTGATTTCAGCACCCTTCTGTTTTATTCATTGTGCACTAGAAATCCTCGAAAGCTTATTCACAACGTTTTAGGTGATCCCGATCCCGGTTTTGTGCTGAGCAAATGATTGTTTTTACGGCCTCATAGGCCACTATGCGATAATTGTTGTCCTTTTGCGGACGAAAGTAACAAAATTGCGAATTTCTTACAAATACGACCGATTTTGCCGTAAGATTAGATACATATGGATTTACTAACTAACTAGGTTTTTTGATGTAAGTCGGGGGAACGAGGCTGTGGATCACGGAAATGTCCCCTTTAACTACTCACCTAATTGTGGATCACGAAATGTCCCTTTAACTACTCACCTAATAAGATATACCGTGCAATTCTAGGCTTTTTGTTGCCTCGTATTACGTCCTTCCCACTCTCTTAGGATGTTCTTTTGTAGGTCGAATACGGAGGTGTCTGTGCACGCATTCCCTCTAAAATTGTCAACATCCGATGTTTCTTTAAACGCTGCAATCGTGTTGAGGCGTCTTAAACAATTCATCATTTCGGTCATTTCTCTCCTCTATCTAATTCCGGTTGTCCATTCTAGTGAAATATTTCAACTTTTACGTGAGTGAGTCAAACTAGGAAATGAATCGCATGAGCATTCTAACACTAATACATAGATCCAGTTTGGTTTTCCCAGTAGAATATATCCATCACCAGAGCTTCTAGCCCAGTGCAACCGAAGAGTATAGAGTCTTTCCCGTCTTTAATCATTAATCTGAATAAACTTCCTGGCCGATTTAATATTTTTAAAGTTTTATTTTTCAATTTCTTATGAATTGTATTACAAGTCCAATGTGAGACAATCATTACTATATGTTGCTGAAGTCTGGGCAGTGAAGGAAGCCCACATAAGAATATTGGAGACAGCAGAGATGAAGTACCTCAGAACTACTAGAGTGGTCTTCTTGTTTGACCACATGAGAAATGATGATATCAGGCAGGCTTGGCAAGAGGTGGCCCGGGCGTAATAGGAATCAGGGAGAAGGTGCAAAGAGCCCCGAGATGATATGTCATGTACAGATACATGTATGACGGGTGATAAGAATTTGGTGAGATGGACAATGGAGATGAAGACGGATGGGAGAAGACGAAGTAGAATGCCAAAGAAAAGATGGAAGGACAACATTAAAGAAGATGAAAAGCAGGTAGACTTGAGTGTGGCCAAAGATAGGAAACAATGGCGAGCTAAGACGAGCCTAACAGCTATATGGATTTTCTTCAAATTCTTCCAGGCAGGCTAGTATGCATGCTTTTAAACAGATGTTACTGCTATCTTTAATGCTATGCTTGTACAGTATTTTGTTTAGTTTAAACACTACGATGTTCAAAGTGTTCGAGGAAGAAATTGAACTCCATCATTTCATAATCTGTATAATTTAGATGGTTATATTCATGCGTGTTCATGTGTACAAATTTTCTCATAGAACGAGTGTGAATCATTGCTCCCTCTCTTCAACAATGGCTCGTGGAAAGAATCTAATTATTAGTAGGGTTCAAAATTAAAGTCCCATTCTAGAAGTTTGGGGAAGAAGGTTTGAAGGTGTTTTCTTATGCTTTAAATGGTGCTGAACAAGAATTTTTGGTCCAACCTCTGGAAATGTGGGGAACTCTCACTAGAGGGCTTTTTTCAAATGGCCGCCAAAATTCCAGAAAATGGCATATTAAAGCTAAAAACAGCTATCTACGAGTTAATATGAAATCAATTTTGGGGTATTTCTTAATGCTGATTATTGGGTAATGCTATTCCAATAATTAGAATTTATGATAAGGACCCCTAGAGGGCGCTTTTTCAAAATGGCTGCCAAAGTTCTGTATAATAGCCTTTTTGGGACCGTTAGCAATCAATTATTATTGAATACGAGTATAAATCAAAGTGAAGATGTTTGAAGGTATTTGTACACAAGGACGCTGAACAAGATTATTTTGGTCTAACCTCTTGGAAATGTGGGGAACTTTCGCTAGAGGACGCTTTTCAAAATGGCCGCCAAAATTCCAGAAAACGGTATATTTAAGCTAGAAACGGCTATCTGAGAAACCAAATGAAATTTGTTTTGGGGATATTTCTGAATGCTCTCTATTATATAATGATATTTAAATAATTAGGATTTATTATATGTACCTTTAGAGGGCGCTTTTTCAAAATGGCCGCCAAAATTCCAGAAAATGGCATATTAAAGCTAAAAAACAGCCATCTAAGAGTCCAAATGAAATCAAGTTTTGTGTTTCTTAATGCTAGTTATTGTATTACGCTATTCCAATAAATAGAATTCATTAAGTACCCGTGGAGGGCACTTTTTCAAAATGGCTGCCAAAATTCTGTATAATAGCCTTTTTGGGACCGTTAGCAATCAATTATTATTGAATACAAGTATAAATCAAAGTGAAGATGTTTGAAGGTATTTCTTTACATTTTCAAGAATACTGAACAAGTATTGGTCCAACCTCTGAGAAATGTGGGGAACTCTCGCAAGAGGGCGTTTGTCAAATGGCCGCCAAAATTCCAGAAAATGGTATATTTAAGTTAGAAACAGATATCGGAGAATGTAAATGAAATCAATTTTGTGGTATTTCTGAATGCTCTCTATTATATAATGATATTTAAATAATATATATACGATAGGTACCCCTAGAGAGCGCTTTTTCAAAATGGCTGCCAAAATCCCATACAATAGCCTTTTAGGGGCTCTTTTCAATTATTATCAAATTCGAATATAAATCAAAGATTTTTCGTTATAAAGCACCCGATGCTTATGATTTTGATATCAGTGGATAGCTATGATTCTCCTCTTTCCATTGATACCAAAATAAGTACAAACATACCTATTATGGCGTCACAATGACGTCATCAAATCCGCGAGTCGGCAAAATTGGCATTTTCCACAGAAAATAGGATAAAAACTCAATTTTGCACTAAAAACGTAGGAATATCTGATTTTCATGCGGTTTTCAGCTCTAAATGATGGCAATTGGCTACTTTTACATAAACATAGAGTTTTAGAGCCATACTGTACATAATATTTTCAAAAATGCACCATAAAATATCCTTGGGTGGCAAGTCCCCCCCCCCCCCCCCCCCCCCCCCCCCCCCCCCTCTTTCCGACTTTTGAGAATCGGCTACCTTAATAACCCGTTGAAGTTGCTACCTTCATATTTTTTTGCTAAATTACCGGAATGATGATAGAACGATTACCCTGAACCTTTTTACGTAGTTTGTTGTGGGCTTTTAGCCCACCGAGCGCCCCGAGGTAACCCCCCCCCCCCCCCCTTGAATCAGCCGAAAGGGTTAAAGCTAAAAACGCTATCTAAGAGTACAAATGATATCAATTAATTATCAAAAGGCAAGTATAAACCAAAGTGCAGATGTTTGAAAGTATTTGTTTATATTTTCACAAATGATGCTGACGCACGATTTTTTGGGTCCAACCTCTCAGAAATGTTGGGAAATCTCGATAGAGGGCGTTTTCAAAATGGCCGCCAAAATTCCAGAAAACGACATATTTCGATTCCGATTTTTTTTCTGTGTACTTTTTTGCGTTATCATCGCCGTTTTCAACAGCCAAAAGCTGCCAGAAAGTAGGAGATTGATTTAGGTAAACCACTAAAACGGCGAAATAGTAAGTTAGGAACAACATACACACTTTTGTGTACATAAAATAATAAATTGATTGTTTCAGTTTTGATTTATTGTCACCGTTTGGCCATCAGTTTGGAATAAATTTAATTCAAGTTTTGACTTCTTTGATATTAATTTAATTGGTATAGAAATCGGTAAAGAATTAACATTTTGCCGATACCGATCAGATACCGATAAGGTCCCCACATTTCCCAGAGGTTGGGCCAAAATAATCTTGTCCAGCATCCTTGAAAATGTAAACAAATACCTTCAAAGATCTTCACTTTGATTTATATTCGTCTTCAATAATAATTAATTGATAACGGTCCCAAAAAGGCCATTATATGGAATATTGGCAGCCATTTTGAAAACAGCGCCCTCTGAGGGTCCTTATCATAAATTTTAATTATTGGAATAGCATTACACAATAATTAGCATTACGAAATACCCGAATATTGATTCATATTAACTCTTAGATAGCTAATTTTAGCTTTAATATGCCATTTTCTGGAATTTTGGCGGCCATTTTGAAAAACGCCCTCTAGCGAGAGTTCCCCACATTTTTCAGAGGTTGGACCCAAAAAATCTTGTTCAGCACCCTTTAAAGTACAAGAAAACACCTTCAAACCTTCTTCCCCAAACTTCTAGAATGGGACTTTAATTTTGAACCCTACTATGCAAAATTGCATGTCTCAACATCACGGCACAAAAAGTATTACGGCATGTTTTTCGATCAGTATTGTGTCCCCCAAGTAGGACCATTTTGAAAGTTTCGATAATATAACATTTTATGTCGAGGTTTGCTCTTTCATTTAATACCTGGCTTGTAAAAAAGTGTGCAGAAAATGGACGAGAAAGAACGCCCGAAAGACGCAAACCCCCAAAACCAAAAGTTGCAGTTTGTGGATTTTTCAATGGACATACAGTGTATGTGACAAAACACGCGGACCACACTCAATATTGCAAGGAGGCTTCTCGCTCATTCAGTCGGAAGGAAAAAACCTCTTGTGTAAAATGATAATCAAATACACAGTATTATTGCGTTTTTACCACACAATGACCCATTGACATATCCCAAAACTGCAACTTTTGGTTTGGGGGTTTGCGTCTTTCGGGTGCTCTATCTCAGCCATTTTTGCCACGTTTTTACCAAGCGAGGTGGTTAAATGAAAGAACAAGACCTGGGCAACAAAATGTACATTTCGAAAACTTTCAAAATGTGGACTTTGACACCACTACTGATCGAAAAACATGCCGAGATACTTTTGTGCCAGGTGTTTAACCTATATGGGGCTTTGAAGGGGCATGGAGACTCCCACATTCAACCCCATCAATACCCAGCAGAAATTGTACCGATCATTTCAAACCGTCTGAGAAAAAAAAGCTTTTATTTCGACCTGTATCATTAAAATCTAAGAAGTTGTCGTTATCATCAAGCGGTGCATATTATGAAAGCCGACTGGACTCATTTGATGAAAAGAAGCGACGTCTGCCCTATGAATGTATATGTTATTCCAAATAATCTGATTCTGAAATTCCGCAGGGATCTCAGGAATAGTAGCTGCCACATTTCCCCACATAGTAAGAGCACGATAACAGGGAGGGATAATGGTTAACACCTTTCATATCAAAATGTAATTTTCACAGATATCTACATTTCCCAACTTAATACACCAATACAATTAAAAAAAACCTTCCAACCAGACTTAATTAAAGGTGCCATAAAACCTTTCATCCAAACGAATCACGTTCGTTCTCATACCCAGCAGACATGAAAGTCTGTTGTCCGCGGTCACGGGTCCAGAGAATAGTTTACTACAGAATTACTTGATTTAAACACAAAGAAACTGTGTTCTGTTTATTTAAATCAGGTGCAAAATCTCAGTTTTGACAAAATGAGAGCGCCCTATATGTAAAATATTCCTCTTTAAATAAAACAGCTTATCTAGCAGTTAGGGAGAAAATGGCTACAGTTATGCACTAATTAAAGGTGCGTGTTCCGATCGTCATTGTCGTCCTGAAGTTCGGGGGGGGGTGGCATACGATCTACTCGATTTGGGCATTGGGGATTTCCAAACGGTAATTTGGAGAACTGCTACGTGCATTTACTATGGCAGTCTCGGTCCCAGTGACATTACAAAATCATCTCTTAAACCTTTGTTCAAAAGATCTTAGTATTATCATGATAATTTAGGGGAAAATATTGACTTCAAAATCCGTCGGGGTTAGTGGATTAACCCCGCTGCAAAATAGTGTAATTTCCAATAATGGTCATTAGATATAAATATTCGTGACCAGGCCTAGTCTTTAGTCAAGTCTGTGTGTAACCGTTCGATATGCGTAAGAGCGTCCTCCTACCGTTAAGTCTTTGAAACAGACTAGCACCGGGAAGTTGATGCCGTTTTTGAATTCGCTGTTGCTGTTAGGTTGGCATGTCCTACCCCCAGCTGAAATTTGAGCTCTCAAATCCATCTCATTCCCAAGATATAAACAAAAAACCACCAAATTAATGGTTAACCATCAATATTAGCACAATATGGAATAGGGCTTTGCAGTATGCATTATTGATTCTACGGGTGATCAAAAAAAACTAAATAAATATATCTAAGATATGTGGTATCATCATCGAAAAGCCTATTTCATATCTTTTACTTGATGCAAGATCATTCCAATCTGATAAGTATAGGCTGAGTTACAGTCTTTTAAATCAAGTAGTCCGCTTTACCCCTATCCACGGATTCCCATTTGAATGCACGGTGGCGCAACTAACAAAATGATCCCCAAAATGATGATAAGGGGGCATGTCCTATTTTTATGTCAAATAAAGTGGATCTTAAAAGGTGGTAAAATTAGTGAAATGGTAATTTTATTGAAACCCTTTTTTTTAAAGGTGTGGCATATTTTTTGGTGTACAAATATCGACAATACTTGGATCCTCAAAGGTTGTCACCGATGTCTGCCCTTTCATATGGTACGATTTCCTTCAACCCTCCAGGAAACAGCTAGAAACTGACACAAATGTATCAAGTTAATATTTATGTTTCAATGATTTTTATATGGTGATGAAGGACGTAGAACACGTTAAGAGGGCATTGATGATCAATTGTGACTGAATTTTGTGGGGTTACATAGCGTCACATTTATTCTGGCAAGGTCAATAAATAGCCCGATGTTCTTCTGGACACTGATTTGTCTCACTGGACGGGCCTTTCATTTTGTTATTTGAAATCCGTGGACAGAGAGCAACATACTACTTGGATTCAAACAACTGTAGCGCGGTCTATACCTAACTCTGATGCGAATGATCTTTGCAGCAAATTAAAGACAACGAAATAAGCTTTCAGATGATCACCACATATGTTAACCTATGTATCTTACAAATTCAAATGCGGAAACACAAACTGGGTCAAGTTTTTTTTTACTACTCACCCTGTATCCATCAAAAACGCAAGTTTGTTTCCCACGGTACTTTATGGGGTGTATGTGCAAGTGCCAGGCTCTCATATCGAGTAGAGAACACAATAGACATAAATCGGAAGAAGCACCTTTAAGACGTTAGGGCGAAGTTTCGTTTCCCCCTAACGTTTTCCCCCTAACCCTTAGTATTGCAGTTTATTCCGTTTTGGATAACAAAGGATGTGAAATTAATTTATGCAGATTAAGGGTAATTCTCTAGAATAACAAAAGGATATGAATTTAATTCATTTAAATAATAAGAGCTCATTATATCCTAATGAATAATTCAATTTCCCCCTTAGTATTATTTTAAAGTAATTATTAATATAAGTGTTATTGTTGTTGCTGTTGTTGTTGTTGTTGTTGTTCGAAAAGGCTCGATGTAATCGTATTCGAATTCTATTTGCATGTTATTCGACATCCCTTAAATCCCTAAATGCCATTTTTTGCCGCTTTTCAAAAATCACGGAGCGTACCCCTGCTTTGTGTTTAGTGGGAAATTGCTCCTAGATCTAACAAGAAAGATACCGCTACTTCACTTTTGTGCGGTAATGGTCAGTTTGGTAGTCATAGGGACGTAAGGGATACGATATACTTTGACATCATGACGCCGTAGTTAATCACAACAAGCAAATATGTTTTTAGAACGGTTATAGATCCTGAATGTGTTTTAAGGAAATTAGAAGAGGTAACACCTCCAGGATGTATTACCAAAACGGCTCCCCAAAAAAGAAGGGTTAAGAAACATGTGCAAATGCAATATAAGGGCAATCTTTGTCAAAATCTTACCAACCACAATGTGCTGCTAATAACAAACTCTCCTTTTTTGTATGAATCTTATCACTGACAGGCATTTAAACCCATATGAAAATCAGCGCAATAAGACTTACGTGTTTAGGGTTCCATTTGTCTTCTAACCCTAACCGTCTTTTGGTTTCTCCCGAGAGAAGTAATTGTATAAATGTGTGGAAGCTAAAAGTATTGGACATCAGTGGCGGGGTTCGAACTCGGGGCCTCCGGGGCACCAATCCAGTGAGCAGGGATGGCAAGCCACGAGGGAGTCGCTGGCCTGGCTACCGCTTTCGTGCCCATATGAGTGTCGGTACGATGACGGCATCACATTTGGTATTAGTGAGTTTTGGTCGTGATGGGGTTAAACAGTTTATATCTCTCAGCGCTAATTCAACCTGTATCAAGTTACCACTTTCAATTTGCATATCTAAGTAGCATTTGAGACGTGTTTGAGTCCGATTATCTGCCATAAACGTTCCGCATCAGCATAACCAGACCTAGTAACTTCAACGCTTCAACACTTAATTTTTATAAACATCTTTGTAACGGATAAAAAGTTACAATTGCAAATACGATGTTTTCGCATCTTAAAACAAGCATTTTAAAGTCTTGCTAATATGCTTTGCATTTTCAGAACCTGGTAATATAAGTTTTGAAAAAAGAATGGAATAACAGGAGTTATTGTATTTGGTATGTGTGTTAAATTCTTAAATGCAAATGTTGGTGTGACATGTTTAGGGGATTGCACTATACCAGTCCAGAAGATTGTTGCTATCGTGTTCATATTTGAAGGAATTGTCCAATCTTTAAAGAAACCCGGTGTGAAAGCAGATATAGTCCGGCGGGAGCCACAGTCCGGGGCTCCATAGACGAATGTTGAGTGAAGAGTCAACTCAATCGATTGCCCTATTGTTCACCATTGTTGCCGGACTATGAGTACGTCGGACGATAATTACTTCTACACCGGTTCAAGATGGTTGAAATAAGTCCTACGCTGTCTACAAGATCTTTCAGGAGAGGACCGGTGATTTATTGAGGGTTAATTATCTTTAACATCTTAATTTTGAATTAAAGTGACATTTCCGTGAAAATGCATTGTCCTTTTAAAGTTAATACTGTTTACGTCAAAATTGCATTCGGATAAAGTCAAAAGCAATTGGAAACAACGTTATTACTACACAAAAATGGCATATTATGATGCAGTCTACGCGTTAAGTGGTTGCGCCTATTGTAACACAATAGACCTCCTCATTAATATCTGGTGTGGCCTAATTTTGAAATTCTGAAAATTGAGACAAATTAAAGCGAACATTTGTATCAATCTTGTCCTGTGATGAAATGCGACACGTAATTCATAATCATCTGATGGTACATGTTTAAAAGTACAACCTATGTGAAATGGAAAGTAGATAGTACAATATCATCACGTTTGTGTGAACACCGTGTTCCAGTTTCAACCGTTTTATTTAACGCGACACATTATTCCTACGTAGCTGAAGGTATGTCCCAAAAGGTGCAGGTTTAATGAAATGTCAAGTAGATCTCGTAACAGGTGAACATGTTTTAGGGAACAGACTTATGGGAATTTATTGGTATAAATCTATCGGAACATATATAATGAAATATCCCTAAATATGACGTACCAGATGGTTTGCATGGTCATTGGAGTATTCCTTGCGAAGAAAACACCATTTTCACGCGTAACTTTCGAAGCAGTAGACGATTTAAGGAAGCCGCCACGTTGATTTTTACGCTATCGTTTTGCCACAAGCCATGTTTAGTCTTTCACACCAAATGAAAGATGATCGATGGTTAGTCAAGTTCTGGCCTGTATGAAAGACTATCGCGTTTACTTTTAACATTGAAATTAAAAACACAGCTTTAATTTAACGTTTTCCTTTAAAATGTATAAATTTATCAAAAATGGCATACATTTATGCCTAATTTTTATAAAATGAGCATGGGATTCTTGAGAAATATAGTTTTTAAAATAAAATTAGGAAACGCTGCATCATTCAAAGAAGCGCTATTCGGTACATTGAAAAGTACGTAGATTGCTGAACCGCGCATTAGTGGGTTTCGAACACTGATCTCTATACAATGGATTGGAAACGTGGGCTTCGTCATTGAAGCACTGATAGCCATATTGGTCATCCAAAAAAGAGCCCAGGCAGGTGGTTAAGAGCCGGTCATTTATACAAAATCGTTCCCATTGAATTAGCGACATAACAGACTACAGAATCAAGCCAATTCAGTATGGGATGGCATGGCTCTAAAAAGTGCACCCGGGATACAACTTCTGTTAAACAGGTGTCTCTGGAATGGAATTGTGTTCGGTAGACCAAGATGCCCGCCCGTTGCTCCATTCATCTAATATACAATTACTGTTGGTTTTTATGTAGTCAATCCATTGTATAGAGATCAGTTACAGTGCGACTGCGATAAAACTAAATATTACGCGACCCCTTTTCAAATGTCCACGTTTTCATGGATTGTTAGTGTTTAGGCCAACTAAAACCTTTGTTAATCACAAAATGATATCTAAAACACCCCTCTCAACATTTTCTCATATCACTGAGGTTTCACAAAGTGTTCGCTCCTATCCTTTGTGTGCTCAACGAAGTTCAAAAGGATGAGGCTTGTGGCAAACTTGCACGTGATATATGCGCGTATGGGATATATTTTCGCTGGCTTCTGTTTCGGTATTGCATGCGGCGTTGTAAATATACCACAGGGAATAAACATGGTAGCTTCCATGATCGTTGTACAGTTGTGTATATTGGTCGGAATAAATCTGGATTTTTTCGCAAGGAATACTCCAATAGCCATGAAAACCATCTGGTACGTTTTATTTAGGGATATTTCATTATATATGTACCGATAGCTTTATACCAATAAAATTATCGAATCTACTGCTCTACCATGACAAAGGGAAGTAATTACCATTTTTATGTTTCTGGACCCAATTCACATAGCAGGAACCTGTTATAACTGGTAGATGCTATTCAGCAGGTACCTGTTATAACTGACTCAATGTATACAATGCTATACAGCAGGTACCAGTGGAACAGGTTACTGTTCCTTAACGTATAGACCGTATTCAATAGCCAGCCATGTTGGTGGACAAGATAGACGCATTCCAGTAGTACAATACATTCACCTGTCAATGATCCCTGTGCAATCGCTAAATATGGATCGATTGACAGCTTAAAGTGACATGAGGAGATTTTCTTAGGATACGAATTTCTCTCAAATTGCTCAGGATCGATTGTAGACCACCTACCAAGAACGTTCCGAAGGTTTATTGGACAAACAAGTACAAAATAAACCCGCAACCTTGTTTTGAACTTGCCTGACTATCGTAATTGTCCCCATAGAACACCGTGATTTGACTTTCTGTCGTGCACGACAGAAAGTACTAAATCATCATATTATTACATAAAGACGGCGTATTCGGCTTATTCACTTCAGGTGTGATCTAATACATTGGAAAGCATTCCAAATATGCAAAAAAACCGGGTTCGAAAAAAATTGGGGTGCTTCTTTCTGGAAATCTCCTCATGTCTCTTTAATGTATTGTAGTCCTGGAATGTATGCATCTTGTCCACCAACATGTCTGGTGGCTGACGTCATATTGAATACGGTCTATTGTCTATATTTCCAACCCTGGATTTAGTAATGTTTCTCTTTACTCTAAAATAATATTGAAATACATTTATTTTAAAAAAGGCCATGGTTGGATTCGAACCTGTGATACCTGTATTTTAAATCGATGCTCTTATCAACAACACTAGCGAGAGAGGATGTGGGAGGTGATTGATTTTAATCCTACATAAGCTTTACGGAATAAAGCGATAATACTATTGTGATATGATAGTGATATGATAGCACTGTATGCAGTGTATACATTGAGTCAGTTATAACAGGTGCCTGCTGAATAGCAATAGCATTTACCAGTTATAACAGGTTCCTGCTATGTGAATTGGGTGGACCCTGAGATATGAGGTCAAAACTTATTCTTTGATTATTCAATATTAACTAGATACATAGATTATAAAATGCATGGATATTCCTATATGTCTGTATTTTATAATATAACAACATTTGCTTTTGAACAATGATGACTAATTTGCATAAAATCATCAAAATGTGCAAATTTTTTTGTTCACTACTTCCTTTTGTCATGGTTTTTCAGAGCTTGTCCTATACTTTGTGTGTACAAACTTTTAGGAATTAAAGATTTGCCATGAGATTTTTATACTTTTTAGACACATAATTGGTTATTCCTCTATTAAACAGGAAGATACTTTAATTAAGGACCAAAATAACTGAAAAAAGACATTTTGGTGAAAAATGGTCATTATATCCTTGTCTTCATGGTAGAGCAGTGTACTTCTCACTTTGTCACAGGTGAGGTTTGTGCATCTCTGGATTTTTTTTTTCAAGTTCAACGCACACACGCAGAATGTATTGGCTGAATTCCGAGTCATCCTGGTGCTCTGAACAAACATTTGTTTTGTTTACTGTTACGGGAAAATCTATAGTCGATTATAGTCGTTTATTCTACGTGAATCAATAAAAATGTGCAAGGTTTAAAGATGATCTTGACCTTAATGCAATCACTATAGCACAGATTTGTTGTTGTTTTTATAAAACACATCTAAAATACTTTCATGTGTTGAAAAAATGAAAGATATCGACTGAAAAATAGGCTAGATATGGCGGATTTCTCCATTCCTATGGGATTTACACACGATGTGTTTGTGAGAATGTATAATATCATGATGCCTTTGTCAACTTAATGTTACATTTTCTTGATTTTTTTCAACTATGGATTAATGAATGAATCTATTTATATCGCCAAGAAAAATGACGAGAATCGTTTTTCTTACTAATGTTTCTGTTTTATGGAAATATTAAGATTTACAGTCACCCAATTATGATGTTTCAACAGGAATACATTTATAAAACAATATCACAATTTGGAAAATTTATGAATGATACATCATTTGTTAGCATGCATCAATTAACTTGTTAATAACAACGATGCCAGTGATCTCAGTTGATTTCCCCACACTAAAGGTCCATTCTTACATGAATGGACCTTTGACCCTGTGGGAGATGATGAATTTATATAAACATGGCAGTTGCTGTAATTTTGTTTGAAAATCACTTGGAATGCTAAGAATTATCTAAATAAATTTTTTAGTCTTTTTTACATCTTCTTTCAGTTTTACAAACAAATCTTTAAACAAATCAGTTAATATTATCATACCACTATATTTAGAATGAATACACGAAAGCGAACATTTAGAACACATTTTTTTTTAATTAAAAAAAAGAGGGTGACTAACACAAAAATTTAAAACTTTTATCTCTCCTTATCTATACCCGTAAATATGTGAAAAGTTATATAAATCAGTATTCCACATTCTTCAAAATTGGGCAATTGATTTCTGTAGCCTTTACTGTGGAAACACCAATAGGCCATGGGATCAAAGGAAATATTGTTGATTTTGACTACATAATTCGCCGATGTAAACATATCTCCATATAATGCTAATGAATATTGTAATTAACATGTATTGGGTATGTGAATCGTTAAGGTTGCACATTTTCATGAATATCAGTGACCGAGGGACATACAATATCATCATGATCATGGTACATTGACTCAAGCAAATAATGGCGTTATTGATAAGTAAATCCATCCGATGTGCAGCGGACAAAGCACATGAAATTTCCTTTTTATTTGGAACTGCAGAGCCACTCTAACTGTTCATGCAGTTGAAAAAGGTTTCAGGTGTTATCACCGCCCAGTTTAGATTGAGCTGTAATCTTAGGTGTTATCACCGCCCAGTTTAGATTGAGCTGTAATCTTTCAAGAATAAAATAAACTTTGAGGTTCTACTGTGAGTTCAATAACTTTGACCGTATATTTCATTATTTATTCAAAAAAGGAACTAAGGTGGACAAAAGTCGCGAAAGAAATGTTGCTTGTTAAGCTGTAACCTAACATCTTTGTGCAGAACCAAGATCTATAACGTATTGCTGGACCTCGTTTCTATTCAATTTGCCACCATGTTTTTAAAAGAAAACAAAAAGGGATCCAGCCACCTATGCTAATAACGCAGTTAATTTAATAGAACGGAAGTGGTCATGTTTTATGTCAGAGGAAAGCTACTATTGGCCCCAATTGCCCTCTGATCTCTTAGGACTAAAGGATGTTTTTGCTTGGATGTTGTGAGCGAAAACGTGCACTATTTTGTTCGACCAATTATTATAGTCCTTGGGCCAGATAGGTTGGTCGGTACCATCAGGAGTGGCAAAGCGAGTGTGGTATCAACTTACTCAGAAACATCATCTATAAATAATTTTGCATGATAGACATTCCAAAGTAGTAGCTTAAGCCTGCTAATTTGCATAAACAAAATGGCCGCCATTGAAATTGCTCCATAACTAGTTTTAGCCATATGTTGTCTTTTAGAAGGAATTCTTTTAGTGCTAACATGAAGTGTTTGACAATGGACAACCACCAGAACTCAAATCCATACATTTTAAATTAAAATCTAATCTGCATAATCCAAAATGGCCGCCATTTTCATAAATTTGAGCCTAATTTGACTTTAACAGTCAATGTTCAAGGTATCACATGGATGAACAAGCACTTTTAAAGTTTGCAATTACACTCTTGTACTAATATAACTATAAACATGTCTTTATACATGACTTCGAAGGTGAAAACACCTAACATGTTATTTGCATAAGGAAAATGGCCGCCTTGGAAATTTGTCATATTATTTCCGGCATATCTGGCTTGGAGAAGAAATTCTTTCAGCTGAAAATATGCTAACAAAAGGTGTTTGATAATGGACCAACCACCAGAAATCAAATCCATGCATTTTCAATTAAACCTAATTGTGCAGAAATCCAAAATGGATGCCATTTTTGGAAATTTTGAGCACAATTTGTCTTTAACAGTCATTGGTCAAGGTATCACAAGGATGAATCTTACACTTAGTTTACAATTACACTTTGCACTATATATAATCATGTGTGTATGCAAAGGACTTCAGGGACAACTTGAGAATGCTAATTTGCAAAAAGAAATGGCGGCCATTGAAATTGCACACTTAAACTCGTTGCGCCCATATCCTGACTCATAGAAGCAAATATTTAGGTACAAAACTCCCCACAAACTGCTAAAATGAGATGTTGATTAAACACAACCATAATTAATTCATAGCCATCCATTTAATTAAATCTATATTTGCAATCCCAAATGCGTCGCCTGTTGCCAAATTACCATTTGTACTTGCCGCCACTTTGAATTACGGGACGTTTAAGTGTTAATGTATTACACTCGGAATAAATGTGTCTATATACATAGTTTTAAAGCACTAATTTTGCATATAGAATATTTGCGGATCCATTCTGGTACTACAATGGTTTCAGTAGTTAGTTCAATCAAATTAGAGATATATGACGGAATGTTGGGCCATAAATACACATTTATTGTACCAACGCATTCTACATAACTATTCACAGCCAATCACAAAGTCTCATTCCTCGTCACCCCCAAATCACCAAAACTGCCCATGTAATGACTCAACTTCAGGTTTTCACATGTCCGATAACCTTGCACAATCTGTACAGGACATACCATTAGCCATACATACAGTCTGGCAACTTGAACACTATTGCACACTTATTGCAGGGTAAGACTCTAAAGTAGCAGCGGGTTTGCCATTCATCCACTTGATGATAAATTACCATCATGACGTACAATCTATCATGAACATTGGGGCTTGAATTGTCTGGAGAGGCTTCTACGGCACCATATAGTTGGCCCCCCATCTGCATGAAGGGGAATAGGCAGTCCTCACATAGAGGAAGCGGCCAGATCTCAATTTTGCTTTCTTTGCCTCTAAACAACTAGTACTGCAAGTTGTTCTAGCTTCGATGGGTGACCTAGCTACATACTAACAACATGAACGCTTTAAGTTTGCAAAAGAAGTTCCATCAGCCAGTAAGCAAAACCACTGAGAGAGAGAGAGAGAGAGGAGAGAGAGGAGAAAGAGATAGATGTCACCTGTAGAGATTTGTGGCCCATTGGCCTCGAGGAAGTACACTCTGAAAAAGCTCGGCAAGAAGAGGAGACGACACACCCCTTTCTGCCCACACCATAACTGCCACCAAAGTTTGAATAAGTTCGAAATGATCCTCAGCCTGGCCTTCCACAATAAATTAGCTGGCCAAATATGTTTATGAAGTGTGGAACTCAAAACAAGACAAGGTACATCAAAGACATGCATTCATATTACAGTAATTGATGTGACTCTGTCAGGGCATTTGCTGCCAAAGCCAATGTTCTGGATAAAAGCTCGCTCAAATCCCACGTTTACAAACTTACAAAAGTGACTGTAGTGAACTAGCATCACCAATCAAAGACGTGAACACTTGGCAGCTTCCTCCTTTGAGACTGTCTGACCCTCATGCAGAGAGATGTTTCCATTGTCTGTGGTTCTGTTCCACAACCAAAGGTAGTGCCGGGAATGCTTCCAGGTAGCCCACTTCTGCAAAAGAAACCTTAGATCGAATGATTCTAGTTATCCATGTGCAAACATCGCAATTCAGTCCAGTTGGACGTCAGCTCAGGTGGAAGATTGGTCATCACGTTCAATACCAATAGATGTACTGGTTGATGGCAAGTCTTCTTTCCCATTCAAACTCTCTTAAGCTCCTTAGCGAGATTCAAGAGGTGGACTTTGCTTAAGAAACTCTCGCTGGAATTAAGGTGGGTGGCAACTGGTCTTCGTCCAGAACACAGTGTGCTTCACATGAGATACTTGGCAGCGATGCTCTGCATGCTCGCTACACTATGAAAGATGTCTGATGGGTCAATTCCTGTTACTAAATGCCATACGCTCTCCGTTGGTGTGGACGAAGAATCTTATGATAAGCCGGCAAGAGACATTAAATGAGTCTAGTTTATTGCCATGGGTTGCTCTTTACCATACAGGCCATGTTCTCCAAACCACAAAATTGCGGCAGACCAGAGATGTTCCATTGTCCGTTGTGCTGTTCCACAACACAGTAGTGTCCTGATGCGGCTTCCAGGTAGCCTAACTTCTGCAACGACTCTTAGATCGGCCAATTGTGCTTCTCAATCTGTTGAGCATCGCCATTCATCCCAGGAGTAAGCTCCCAGGTGGAAGATTCTCAACAGGTTCAATACCAGTAGCTGTTACTCCCTTAAAAACTGCTTACAGATGATTCAATGAGGTTGGACTTGCTCAAGAAATCTGTCTGCGATTTCAAGGCGGTTGGACCCAGCAGTCTCTGTTGGACATAGGTGCTTCACATTAGTACTTGGCAGCATACGCTCTTGCATGCTCGCTCACTAATTTTGGAGCAAATTCCTGCTAGGATGATTAAGTTCTCGTTGATGGTATTGCGTGAAGATACTTTACTCGTCGTCGTCTTGATGTGGGTCTTATAGAACGAGTGCACGGTTCCAAACTCCTAGTAGAGAGGTTATCGCAGTGCTCCAGGGGTGTTCCAGACCAGGTTACCTTTAAGCTGACATTGGCTCACGGTTGCGTAGATGGAAAGTACACCCCTGTGTCTTGGACGGATTTGCACGTCGCTGTTTCCTCGTAGTAATTAGGAGTTCATCCAAAGCTTTGGAGAGTCTCTCTTCAACAAGTGTGAAGTCTGTATCTTGTACGCTAATTCCAAGATCGTCTGCATAGATAAGACAGGTTCCTGCACTCCTAGGTTGGTCGTTGGTATAGATGTTGAACAGGAGAGGTGCAAGCACACTCCCTTATGGTAGTCCATTCTTGAGCTTACTTCATCAGCTCTTCTTCGCTCCTAGCTGAACAAAGAACATCCTGTTTGCAAGTTACCAAACAGCTATATGGTGGCGTAGTCTTCAAGAGGACTAGAGTGGCAAATACTTGTAATGAGAACTTTGTGAGTTGGTCAATAGTTATGCGGTATGTTATGTATTGTTACTAGATAACAGATTGATAGCGATATTGCTAATGACTGGCAAAAATGGTAATTCATTGGCAAAATGTGCATAAAACATTGAAATAACTACTGAAACACGCTATAATAGTGCAAGAATGGATCATCAGATATTCTGTATCAAAAATAAGTGGTTTAAACTATATAAAGTGAGGTAGTAGTATTCTTTATTGTCAGCTCTAGGAGCAATTTCCCATAAACCCAAGGAAAGGGTCCACTCTATGATTTTTTTGTCTGGGTGGTTTTAAAGGTCATTAGGGATTAGACATATGAATTTCAAGTGCAATAGATTAACACTTAAACTGCCCATGATTGAAAACTGGCCACCATTTAAAAAGCAACCAAAGTGCTGAAATGTTGGGTAACAATGGCGGTTATTTAGGATATATGCAAATAAGGTTTATTAAAATAGATGGCCATGAATTCATTTTGATTGTTTTTAATCAAACACCTCATTTTAGCAGTTTTGAGTGCCGAAAATTTTCTTCACGAGTCTGGATATAGCTGAAACTATTATAAACGCAATTCAATGGTGGCCATTTTGCTTATTCAATATTTTACTTCTTAATTTGTCCCCTGGGAAGTCTTGCATACATACATGTTATAGTATATTTGAGCAGAGATGTAATTATAAACTTTAGAGTTGTAAAGTTCATCCATATGCGACATTAAAAGTTGAAGTCAAATTATTTCTCAAAATTTAAGAAAATGGGCCATTTTTGAGTTAATCAATTAGGTTTAATTAAGAATGTATTATTTGACTTCTGGTGTTTCCATTATCAAACATCTCATGTTAACTTTTTTAACCAAATTATCCTTTCTACAAGACATGGTATGGCCGAAAACCAGTTATGGATCAACTTGAATGGCGGCCTTTTGTTATGCAAATTAGCAAGGCTTAAGCTACCACTTTGGAAAGTCTATCAGGCAGAATTATTAAGTTTGAAGTGTCTTAACATGTTAGTAGTACTCTCGTTTTGCCACTCTTATGGTACCCATATCCAAATAATCAACCTCGTGGCCCAAGCACTATTACTTTACACAGTATTCAACGGGGCTTAAAGAGAAAACCATGCAGAAAACATAAGTTTATAATAAAATTGTATACCTAATGCATAATTTTACAGGCATGCCAATCAAGCACGGAGAATTGGAGAATTTGGAATGTTGATATTTGGCATATTTGTAGGAGCCAAAATGTCCATAATTTTAAGGCAGACGGTTATACACCGACTGAATAATATCCCCTTAAGTCCACCCCAGTGCAGTTAGGTTGTTTTTACGGAAACAACTATCATATGCAGTCCTTCCGTAGGTAGTTGAATGTTGAATTATAGGCTGAGAGTTTAAAAATATTTGAAGTATAAGTTTAAAAAAATTTTAATGGGTTTAATTTGTATATATAACACAAAACCACACCACCACATATATCGATGAGGGTTCAACAGGGGTCGAAAAAATAACAAATTGGATATTTTACCAGTCGCTACACTTATTCTAACCATCTACCAGGAGGTATATGCTGAAATACACATGAAATCCCTCCAACAATCACTAAAGAGTGTATTATTCAAGGTCGGTAAACACACGTGGCTATACACAAATATGGAGATGTGTCAGAAACATTCATAACAATGAAGAAACCAATACTGTAATGACTGAAATCATGCAAGGTAATTAACGAAAAAATTAACCAAAGTACATTTCCGTGAAAATGCATTATCCTTTGAAATCCACTACAGCATAGCTTCAAAATGTAAACAATTCGCGCGCCCTATTTTTTCATCAAAGTCCCTTTTTTTTGCACTGTTGGTATGGAATGGTTTACCACGCCATATGTGTCAAGAAATTACGATTCGTATCGTTTCTTTTAGGTGTATGGTCTCACGAAATCATCCCTTGGTATGACCCAGCAACTTCAATTTAGAGACAGAATGGCATTATTGAATTTGGAAAAAATGACTGAGTGTGGCTTTACAGTTAAGAAGTCCTATGTCCTTATTGTATTCGTGTAACTCCAATACAATAAGGAGACAGCATTTCCCTATGAAACACGTTATACTAACCTAGCATTACAATACGAATGCAGTAAGAAGCGTTCATAGTTCCGTCTGTTTGTAACCAATAGACCTCCTCCTCTTTTTAATCTCGGTGTGACTAATTTTGAAATGAGACAAATTAAAAACATCGCGATCAATACTTTCCTGTGATGAAATGCGACACGTAATTAATAATCATCTCTGTCAGCCCTCGCCATGGGGGGTGTGTGGGTGGAACACCCCCCCCCCCCAGTTCGATTCCCCACAAGAGAAGAAAGAAAAGTGGGAAAGAGACGAGACGGCAAAAAAAGAGAAATGAAGAAGGAAAGAGAAAGAAGAAGAAGAAAGGGGAAGTAAATGAAACAACAGGAGAAAGACATCAAACGCAATGAGAGCTCCAGACTTACATAAATCCAAATATCATATATTTGGCTTCCCTCAAGCCAATTAGTTTTGTCCAGCCTAACCAACGGTAATCATGAATTGTAATGTGGCCATGGGCCTTCCCCAGTTTTGGTCTCAGGTATAAGGGAATTTTTAGTCGGGAGCTGAGTGGTCAAGAAAAACATTGGTAGGGATCGATTCCCTAGCCCCCACACCATAACTTATAGGTTCGTATTGAATTAATTACCATATAACCCTCAAAATACATTTCTTAATAGCCCAAATCCAAGAGCTTTCGGGGGCTCTGCCCCCTGTATCCTGCAGGGGCCTGCTCATGCACCACATCCATTAAAGGCATTGGTGCTAGCTATAATGTGTATAGTTCCCTTCACGGTCACAAGCTTATATCCTGCCCCCCTCAATCAGTGAGGAGCAAAGTTAGAAACCAGTGCTTTGCTTTGAATTGGTTACCAGTTCCCCCTCAAAAGTGGTAATCTTGAAAAAAAAAAGTTTTCTGACGCGGAAATCCAAGAGCTTCCGGGGGCTATGCCCCCCTGAACCCCCAGAAGGGCTCTGCTCCTGCATCCACACTAATTAAAGGACCAGACATCGGCGCTTGCTATATGCAATTCTCTTTGGCAGTAACAAGCTTATACTTAACTGCCCACTCATGAGCAAAGTTAAAACCAGTCTTTACTCGGTCTTTACTTTGAATTGGGTTACTATTTCACCCCTCAACATGGCATTTTGAATGCTGTTTTCTGAACCCGTTCTTCGAATAGCTTAAATGCGAGACTTCCACGGGGGCTCGCCCCCTGGACCCCCCGGCAGGTGCCCTGTACCCCACCCATTCATGGCTTTCCGGTTTGGCGGGCCCGGTTTGTGTCAAGGCACTTGCAGTGTGCAGTTCAAACAATCAAAACAAAATTGGGCTGTGAAGAGCATCTAACCTTAGACAATTTGCAAACGGCCCGTAATATGGCCCCGAACCGTGCCACAGTGGGCCAGAAGCACCGTCAAGCTGGCCAAAAATAATCAAATTGCCGAATGTGACTTTTATTTTATATTTTTTTTATGTCGTTAGGGGACTAAAACATCCAAAACACGGTTATTAAATATTTATTTCTTTTAAAAGATTTAAAGTGTCATAGACGCCGAAACATAAAAACGCGTGGCTGTTGCTCTAAAAATGATAATATCACCCAAATATAAAACTTCCTGGGTGACGAGAGAAGAATAAAGGATCCATTGTTAAATTGTCCTCGATCTACCACATGATTATACACAGATTAGAAATATCTACGAAAAAATAATGTGTAGAACATTAAAGGGGAAAAAATCCCTTTTTGACCAAAACTGCTAAACTTTAATTTTTTTTGAAAAAAGATGCATACAGTTAGGATTCCCGTTGATTCCCGCTATATTCTTATATCCACATTTTAATCAAAGCCCTATTGCTTTCAATTAATCCTAAAATGTTTTTGCCCCAATTCCACCACAATGCATATTGGAGGTATTTTCAAGCACCACAACGCTATGCCAAAAGGCCGTTTTTTAATGAAAATTCAACTTGCCGCAGCACCGGGCTGCGATGTATGCCTTTTATATAGTCCGTCTAAAAAACAAATATTCCATAGAACATCCTAGCAATCTGAAGAGGATACATATCTATAGTTTCTGGAGTATAAAGTATGCACCTATCTGGAAAACAATATGTTACCTCATATGAACAGCATTTATAAAAGACGACCCTTGTAACGTTTAGCTTAAGAAGATTATTGAGGCGTTGCGGAAATTTTGTAATGCTTGTTCTAGAGTATTAAAATAAATGCCAAGGAAAATGTGAAACAAAAGTTCTGCGCTCGTTCTGTCATGTCAATTCTTTAAAATGTAAATGAAACAGAAATCCAAATTCATATTGTAGAATTAAATAGTATTTGACTACGGCTAAAATGGTAAATTAATTAACGTACGTGAGGGGATGTTAAAACTTTCTCTCAAAACTATACTTATGAAAAAGGGATTTGTGAGAGTGGAAATCCAAAATACCGCAATTATTTAACTCGAGGGGGTCCAAAGTTACGTACATTTGTACGTAAGAAAAATGACGAAAATAGCGAACGCCCCCAATCAGTGGCTGTAATTTCTTTTTTGACATGGGGGGGAATGGGGTTGGTGAAATTGATGAAGACTGAAATGGGGTTTGGCCTAAAATATCCTTACTATCACATGTCGCGCGAAGCGCGCAAAAAAATTGCCATTTAGAAGCTAAAAGCGCTTCAAATTTGATTGGTACTAAACAAAATTCGCGCTAAGCGCGCGGAAATTTAACCATTTTTAAACAAAATGTAAAATAGGAGGTTATTTTTGGTCAAAACGCATGAACAGGCATCAACAATTGGGGGGGATGATCGTATGAACCATCCCCCCTCATCAAACTATTGGGGGGATAAGCCACCCTCCCCCCCCCCCCCCCCGGGGATTTAGATCACTATGCCCCCATCAAATGTTGATCACTTTGTGATACGAAAAGCAGTTTCCAAAGTCTCACATAGAGTGTCTTGCTTTATTGTTTTATTTTCTCAAGAAGCCTTAGAAAACGGTATTTAAACAAGCTTGTCACAATGCATTTTGGGGATCATACCACTGTGGTTTTTTTTCGTTTTAGTAAACATTGCATATTTCTTACAAACAATTTTATGCGATCAAGTGAGAAACATTATTTGATGATGACATATATCCTCTTACTCTCTAAAGGAACATGACTACAAACCTGACCATCACCGCAAAGAAGGAAGGTCGTTATGTCTCTTGTTAGATCTAGAACTAATTTCCCCCTACTAAACACATAGGGTCCGCTCCGTGATTTTTGAAAAGTGGCAAAAATGGCCTTAGGGATTTAAGGGTAATCTTTTCAAAATACTACAGTTTTTATGTCCTTAAAAAACTCTTATCCGTTTCATATGTCAATGTATTATGGACTTTTTAAGTATTTTACCGGGGATTGATATGTCATAATATTATTTTTAAAGGTACACAACAGTAATTTTGGAATGTATTTTGTATTTATACTTCTAACTGACGTCACATATAACTCAACTTCTCTCATGCCCAAGAACCCCTATATGCTAACATAGTCATTGTTTTAATGGGGCCTTTTTAACGGATTACAATGCCTCACTTGACCATCCGAAGACAGTTTTTTTTTTGACGTCATACATATTTCTACAATATTACCTCAAAGTTTTCTCAATGTCCCAGAACCCTATATCTAAAATAGTCATTGTTTTATGCGTATTTTATGGATGCATATTATCATTACCAATCAGAAAACAGTATTTGATGACGTCATTAATATTCCTAAGAATACCATCAAATTTTCGCATGTCCCAAGAACCCCTAAATGCGAAAATGGAAGCATTGTTATGCTATTTTAATGGATACATGCATATTAGCATGCCCAATCAGAAAACATATTTTGATAGACGGTCATATTTTTCTATATGTTACCACCCATCAATGTCGCGCATGTCCAAGACCCCTACATGCTAAATTGTCATTGTTTTCTGGGTTAATTTTATGGATTATACAAGGCTATCAATCAATGACCCATCAGAAAACCGTATTTTGATGACGTCATATATATTTCTAATATTAACCACATCAAATTTCTCATGTCCAATGAACCCCTATATGCTTAAATAGCCATTGTTTTATGGGTTATTTGATGATTACAACTGCATATTATCAATGAACCAACAAATCAGAAACAGTATTTTGTGACGTCATATATAGTTCTAAACATTACCTTCCAAATATGATCATGTCCCCAGAACCCCATATATGGTCAAAATTATAATGGTTTATGGTCTATTAAATCCATTACAGTTACTTTTTCAATTGACCAACTCCAAACAGCATATTATGACGTCATACAATGTGAAAATCTTCCAATGACTCGCGTCCACAAACCCCCTATAGTACCTAAAATTGACCAAATCCACCTTCTAATTTTCAAACATCATATTTTTGGCCAGCTTTGATACAATTCTGGCCAATGTGCGTTGCGTGCGCCGTTTAGTGTATGGTTTTATTCACGTCACGACGCTTCCAAGCACTGTTACTGCAGCAATACCATTTCTTCACTTTTTACACAACAACCCCCCCCTCTGCAAAATTCTAGCGACGCCCTGATCATCTTGGTTATATTTCCAAAAGTGCAGTTGGGTGTAGAATTGGAAATAATAGTACAATTCATCATGTTTTGTGTGAAGACCGTTTCCAGTTTTCAACCGTGTTTTATTTAATGCGACACATGATTCCTATCTGACCGTATGTCCCACACTTGCAGGTTTTATGAGTGTCAAGTCGAATCATGTTTCTTAGATAACAGATTAAAGACCATTTATCCGTTTAATGAATCTCTTGTATTTTTTTAATGCACACAATCAAATATCTCTATTGGCTGAAGTCATGTGATCCCACTCTGTGAACAAGCATTTGTTTACGGTTACGGTAAATATTGTTCATGTCTATAGTCGATATCGAAATAGTACTTTGGGTTGAGATGAACTTTCTATTCATACGATCGCGCACATAGTTTTTAAATTGTGTTTTTTTGGTATGTGTGTGTGTGTTTCCGCATTTCGCATAGTCTTTATCAAAACAAACAAACAAAAACCAAGCATGTATATTGCTCCCAAAACCATATGTTAAAGGTGAATTTCGTCGTGATTCCAGCAACCTTCTGTTTTATTCATTGTTCACTAGAAAATCCTTGAAAAAAAAACTTATCAACCGTTTTAAGTTGATCCGGGCCTT
The DNA here is from genome assembly GCA_023653785.1 of Ophioderma brevispina. Classification (NCBI taxonomy): domain Eukaryota; kingdom Metazoa; phylum Echinodermata; class Ophiuroidea; order Amphilepidida; family Ophiodermatidae; genus Ophioderma; species Ophioderma brevispina. The sequence continues at coordinate 71,869 of JAMKCH010000775.1, forward strand.
TAACTAACTCACGTAATATATCAGACTACCGTGCATCCGACTTTTGTTGCATTGTATTACGTCCTTCCCACTCTCTTAGGATGTTCTTTTGTAGGTCCATACGGAGGTGTGGTGTGCAAGCATTTCCTCTTAAAATTGTCCACACCCACGATGTTTCTTAAACGCTGCAATCGTGTTGAGGCGTCTTAACCCTCGTACTACCTGAGCCATTTTTTTAACAAACTAAACTTCCCGAAGGGGGGGGGGGGGTGTGGTTACCACCCCCTGTGATGTTTTCGTATACTGAACACCCATTTCTGTAATTTTGGTACCAAGGGATATCTTAGATTTTCTTTCTTTCCATGGTAACCAAAATAGCTACTAACATCCACTTTTTATGATTCACCCCCATGACGTCATAAGTTGAGAAAGTCCGAAAATCACGGAATATAGGGTGGAAAATTTGATATGCGCATTTTGGCGACTCAAACCCCCTATTTAGCCTAAAATGATGCATTATATACAACTATCATTTCCCATCAGTAAGTCAAAAACCGCATGAAATCTGATTTCCTAACCTTTTTGGCAAAATTGAATGTTTCCACTGTGTGGTGTCAATGGAAATGGCAGTTGTGGCTGACATGCGAACTTTATGACCACGTGCGTAATGCTAGGCATGTTGGTACTCATTCTGGTATCAATTGAAAGAGGAGGAACATAGCTATCTATTAGTACCAAAATCAAGTGTCTGTGATTTCCTGTGTTGTGTTATGTCCATTTTGATACTTCTCTTCCGGAGGGGGGTGGTTACCACCCCCCCTATCGCACTTTGTCGACCCTGTATCGTTACCTATACCCGTGGATGGTATTGTTTTTTGGATAAAATGACGAACATGTCATTGACATTACATTAAATAATTGGCAACAAAAAAGGGGGTTTTAGCAAGCCGGGGAAAAAACCTGAAGGGGTGGTAACCACACCCCCCCCCCTTCTGTAACGCGGGTTAAACAATTCATCACTTCGGTCATTCCTTCACTATCCCCTATCTAGTTCCAGTTGTCCCATTCCCGTGAAATCTTTCAACGTATACTTGAGGTCAAACAAGAAACATGAATCGCAGACCATCCGAACTAGAGCCAGTTTATTGTTTTTTTCATTAGAATATATGCCATCACCAAAACTTCTAGCCCAGTGCAACCGAAGAGTATAGAGTCATTCCTTAGTGCCCAGCTAAACTTCCGTTAGTGCACAAGAAGGTTGGTTCCTAGGTTGACCCCAACCCAGATACCACTTCCCGTGGGAGTTTGATCATGACCTAACACAAAAATGGGAGTCACTACGAACCCCATACCCACAATACAATTAAAATTGACCTATGACCGATGGCCATTGACAAAATTGTCACTTCGAAAAAGAGTGGTACGCACATTTCCACCCTCACAACTCCAATATAAGTTTGAACTAAAAAAATGATTCATTATATCTATCCTAGAATAACCAATTAAATAATCATTGCAAATATAGCCAAATTTATACCATCTTGGAATTTTTCTCAGAAACTTCAAATCGCTATTTTCCCATAGACTACACAGGTTAAGAGCACGGCAGGACAATTAAATCAAGCATGATAAAAGGCTATTTGGAATTTAAGTAGTATTAATGATTAATTAAGTACCTCCGAAGGTATATATCTAAGCAAATAAATCCCAAGATTTTAATTACTTTATTTTGGTAATCAGATAAATATCTTGATTTTTCACTTCCGTATAGTGCCCAGGGGGGGGGTTTCCTAGGGACCCAACCCTAATTTCAATTCTCTGAAGCCTTGGGCGGATTTAATTTTTTTTGTAGCAGAAGAAGCGTAATTCATAAATCAGACACTAGCAAAAAACGCCATTGAAACTTTGATTGGACGTTACCGAAAAATCGCAAAAAAAAAAAAATCAATGATTTGGGTCTATGGACCACCCCCCCCCCTTGTTATCTATTGCACTTTGCGGGCCGATTGATTTTTAAAGTTTTTATTTGCAATTTCTATAATTTATGACAAGTCCCAATGTAGACTCATTAACTAATATGTTTGCCGAAGTCTGGGCAGTGAAGAGCCCCCACATAAGAGTATTGAGAGAGCAAGATGAGTTTCTTCAGAGCTCTGAGAGGTCTTCCTGTTTGACCACATGAATAAACGAATTGATATCAGCAAGCATGGCAGAGATGGCCCGTGTGTCATAGGAATCAGGGTGCAATGCAAAGAGCCCGCCGAGATGAGCTGTCAATTACATAGATGGGTTATCAGAATTTGTGAGCGTTGACAATGGATATGAAGACGGATGGGAGAAAGACAATACGAATGCCAAAAAAAATGGGAAAGAACAACATTAACGAACAGTGAAGCAGTAGACTTGAGTGGGCAAGATAGAAACAAGGGCGACTAAGACGAGCCTAACCACTATATGGATTTTCTTTCAAATTCTTCCAGCAGCTAATATGCAGGCTTATTACCCAATGTTAAAATGCTATCTAATAATAATACTATGCTTGTACAGTATTTTGTTTAGTTTAAACACTAAGAGGTTCAAGGTGCTCGAATCAAAGGAAGAAATTGAATTCCATAATTTCATAATCTGTATAATTCATATTCATGCGTGTTCATGTGTACAAAATTTTTTCTCATAGAACGAGTTAATCTTGCTCCCTCTCTTCAACAATGGCTCGTGGAAAGAATATATAGGTTTAATCAAAAATTGCATTTCTGATATATAACATGGGGGCTTTGAAGGGGCATGGAGACTCCCACATTCAACCCCATCAATACCCAGCAGAAATTGTACGATCATTTCAAAACGCATCTGAGAAAAAGCTTTTATTTCGACCTGTAGCATTAAAATCTAATAAGACATTGTCGTTATCATCAAGCGGGCATATTATGAAGCCGACTGACTCATTTGATGAAAATACGACCTCTGCCCTCATATAAATGTATAATAATGTTATTCCAAATAATCTGATTCTGAAATTCCGCAGGGATATTGGGAATAGTAGCTGCCACATTTCCCCACATAGTCAGAGCACGTACAAGAGGGATAATGTTTAACACCTTTCATATCAAATGTATTTCACAATATCCATACCTTTCCAACTTAATACACCAATACAATGTGAAAATAACCTTCCAACCAGACTTAAAGGTGCCCAAAACCTTTCATCAAAACAATGAATCACGTGCGTTCTCATACCCGGCAGACATGAAAGTCGTTGGCCCGCGGTCACGGGGCCAGGTATAGTTTTGACTACAGCCAATTACTTGATTTACAACACAATAACTGTGTTATGTTTTATTTAAATCCGGTGCAAAATCTCAGTTTTGACAAATGAGGGCGCCCCCATCGGGAAATTTCTGAGTAAGCCTTTAATAAAACATCTTATCGTAGCAGTTATATTAAGACTTCAGCCCACTTTGAAAAAGGACTCTAGTTTTTCACGAGTTGGGTAGGTGGTCGAGTAGAAAAAATACTGTACAATGGTACGACCAGGGTGTTAGGACATATGTGGATCACACCTGTGTGAATGTAAAATCAGAAGTGGGGCACTTATTTTTTTATGGCCAAAAAAGGTCAAAAGTGACCGAAAGAAGAAAAGGGAAAAACAAAAACAACAAACCAAATTAGGTAACAAGTCATAGAATTTTGATTTATTTATTCTGACTCCATATTGAAATGTACTATTTAATTCCCCCACTATATAGCTGTAGATTCAAGAAGATTTGAATGTTGGAATCTGGGGTTAATTTTGACCCCAGAAAAGACAAAAAAGGGGCAAAAATTGACCCAAAGAAGGTAAAAATCATAGAATGGGTGATTCCAACTTCATATTATGTAATAGTTTTTAAATTTTCCCCATATATTGCTGTAGATTCAAGACGAATTTGAATGTTGGAATCTGGGGTATTTTTTACCCCAGAAAGGCCAAAAAGGGTCCAAATTGACCCAAATTAGGTAAAAATCATAGAATGGTGATGTCTTCTTCCATCTTAATTTTGAAATGTAACAGTTCATTTGCCCCACTATATAGCTGTAGATTCAAGAAGATTTGAATGTTGGAATCTGGGGTATTTTTTACCCCAGAAAGGCCAAAAAGGGTCCAAATTGACCCAAATTAGGTAAAAATCATAGAATGGTGATTTATTTATTTTGACTTCATATTGAACTGTACTATTTAATTCCCCCACTATATAGCTGTAGATTCAAGAAGATTTGAATGTTGGAATCTGGGGCCAAAAGGGGTAAAAATTGAAAAAAAATATGTAAAAATCTAAAAATTATAAACCGAAATATACCTTTTTAATCTTAATTTTAAAATGTAACTAGTAATAGTTGATTTGCCCATAGATGTAATGAAGAATTTGATGTAAAACCCAGAAATGGCCAAAAGGTTAAAAAATGACTTAAAATGATCAAAACAAGGAACATTGGTATTTGGTATCAGATGTTTCACTAGTAAGGCAGAATTTCACATCAATTGCCAATTTAAAACCTTTATTCACTTTATTATATACAGTAGTGACAATCCAAAATTGAAAACATTGGGATATAATGGGCACATTACACCTAATTTGGTCAAACTATATTTAACGCAATAATTCATGGTTTTACATATCTCTGAGTCTTGTTGCTCTGTTTTAATTGGTATGCACAATAGCCTGCGCCTTGTAACCGGGGGCGGTGGGGGGCT